>CM055117.1:661575709-661788209 GCA_029206835.1 Rana muscosa
GGCGAAATATATCTACCCCCCTGGATGCAACCAGGTGACTTTACCTTCCTGCTGTCACAGTAGTTTATGTTGTGATTATGATTTAAAAAGAGTAAACACAGTTGATTCATAAAAAATGGCTTCAGCCAAACACGAACCACGAGTGAAAGAAATGTTTTTGTGTTATCGTTCATATTCTCTGAAAAATGGCCAAGAAATCCTAAATTCTGCCAGGGTATGTAAACTTATGAGTACAACTGTATATTGTATATTTTGTGTGGATTTTAACTTTTTTATTTTATTAATATGAAGTGCAGTGTGAGGTACTGAGGAGAGCAGTCTCCTCCGAGAATGCCCATGAACTCAGAAGTGATAGTTGACCGCTGCTTAATAAACTGACACCTTTGTGTTTCACTGATTTTCTGTTGCTGCAATCTCGCTGTGTTTCGTGAGCTTACAATAACAGGAGGCATTCTCCACAGTTTGAAGTGTTTGCAGATGGCTTCACTTCCCAAAAGGAGAAGCGATCCAAACCGCTTCATGAACAGCCACTCAGGGGATCAACGATCTCCTTTGAGAATGCTGGAGAACAGTTATTTTCTGCCGCTTGATAAACGAATACCTGGTTGAAGTGGTTACATACAAAGTCATGAGCTGATGCTGTCAGGAGGAGGCTATTCTTTTTCCTCCTCTACACACCTTCTTCTGGATACAGAGATGATGTGTGTGGCCACAGAGAGAAGGAGATCATTGCATGAACCTTCAGGCCTGAAGATAAGGGAAGATAGAGAGGTAGACTGGGCTTGAGGTATTGCATTTTACCTTCATTACTCTGATGCCTGTGTAATGTCACAGTCAATTACCCTTTTGTTGCCCATGTAATGTAATGACTTCCTCTTTGTTGCCCATGTAATGTCATGACTTCCTGTTTGCCCATGTGGTGCTACAACTACCCATTTTACCAACATGCTGTCACACTTGTCTGTTTATTGCACATGTATTTTCAGAACTGTCAGTATGCTGCCTATGTATTTTTTTTTACCTATGTATTGTCACATTTGCAAGTAAGGACTCTTCCCCTCTTGGACTCTCTTCTGGAAGCCATAACAAATATCTTCAGGATGGTAAGCAGGAGGCACTCAGCTCTGAGTTTTTCTGGCTTCAGGGTGGTCATTCCCTGGCTATAGATGAGAAAGCAGCTAATCAAGTACTAACTGTATTTTATTAGCAGCAGTGGAGGGCAGAGGAGTCATTAGAGGTCTAATAGATCCCTGATGTCTTCACAAAGAAGTCACATGCCCAATGCTATCACATATGTTAGCCCCTTTTGACAGCAATAAAGTTAAATGTTAAAAAAATTCAAAACGAAAAATGTACACTTAATTCCTTCAGCTCCGGAAGGTTTTACTCCCTTAATAACCAGGCCATTTTTTGCTAATAAGCACTGTGCTACTTTAACTGGTAATTGCACGGTCATGCAACGCTGTACCAAAATTAAGTTTATATACTTTTTTTCACACAAATAAAGCTTTCATTTGGTCAAATTTGATCACCACTGTTTTTTTTCTTTGTGATATAAACAAAAAATAACACCAATTTTGAAAAAACAAAACAATATTTTTTACATTCTGCTATAAAACACATTTAATAAGAAAAAAATGTCTTCAAAAATTTTGGTCAAAATGTATTGTGCTACATGTCTATGGCAAAAAAAAATCCAAGTGGTAGACAATCTGACACTAACTGACGCTGTGTGGGAACTGACTAATTGCCACTGACATCACCAGTGACACTAATACAGTGATCAGTAATAATACTATCCACTTGCCAACCGCAATATGTATATATACGTTGCAGCTTGCAAGTGGTTTTTAATGGGGTTATGGCTGAAGCTATCAGTCATAACCCTGGTATATTTTTTTTCAGCCAGCAATTGGCTTTCTCATAATAGTGGTCCGAGCGGTAAATCAGCCGCTGGATCACTTTCAGAAGCAATGTTTGGGGCTTCTAAGTAAAAAGTGTCAGAAAAGGCTTGGTCTATGGTCTTGGTCTATGGTCTTGGTCAGGGAGAGATCATTCCCTCTGTACAGAGCCCTGTGTTGATTTTCAACACGGGGCTCTGGACTGTTATTGGAAACAGCCGATCAGCAGGTACTGGCCATGAATCATTGGCCGGGACTTTCTGACAGACTCCCACTGTGTTTAATCACAGCAGGTGTTGGTGGGGAGGCGGGCATGCACGCGCCTTAAACCCGGAAGAAGTCAAACGTACCAGTACGCCACTTTGCCTGCACAAGCTGCTTGTTACATTGCAAGCAGGAAGTCCAGAAGTGGTTAGTAAAAGTAATAAAAAATTGTAAAACCAATTTCCTGAGGTTTTAAATCATTTTATAGCCAAAAATGCTCTAGAGGGGAACCGGATAAAACAGGTCTAAACACATTTAACTGTGTCTACATCCATTCAGCTACACTCAATTCCACAAAATCAACACTTGACTGTTGAATGAAAATGTTTCATGATTAGGTAAGCGCATCAAAAGTTTTGAGCTTGTTGTTTCTAGGCTGTTGCTTACAGAGCACACAGCCTATAATTCCTGTGCTACCTAAGCACACTTCAGATTCATCTTTTTGCAATAATGCTATCTTTATGCTTGCTAAGTTCCACTCACCGTTCATTCCATCATTCATTCAAGGAAAGCACATCATCACAGGTCTTATCAAGTCATCCCAAAGCAGAGTGCCCTCTGGGATAGCCAGCTCTCTTTATTTATAGTAAACATGAGTAACAAAAGAAGGTGTGGCTTCACAGAACAGCCATTCAGACATTTTGTATATTTTCAAAAGAACCAATCACAGACATGTTTAAATTCAAATATAATCCTAGCAGTGACGTGTGCAAACGGCTGTGTACAGGGGCCATGCTTTCTGTGAGACAAAGGAACAGTAGAAAGCATGGCTTTGTACAAAGCCATGTGCAAAACAACCTCACTGCTACCAATGACGGGAACTATATGACAATTATGCCTCAATGGACCACAACTGTTGTATAGTTATGCTACTGTTCTTGTGGACACAGATCTGTGCGCTCTGAGTCATTTAACGCCCCCCGTCAGGAGGTGGCCAGTCCCCCGACGGGGGTAAAACAACATCTCTAAATGGAGCAAACATCCCTGTTTCCATAGGAAGATTTTCCCGCCACCGATCTTCCACCAACGTCTGTATGTGCAAATACGCTCAGATGAGCACATTACAGCAAAACTGACATTGGGGGGGACATCTGACAACATACATTAATACATTTTTCCACAACAGTCCTCCCTTTTTTGTCATATGCACCCCATGTCCATCGATGAAACTTGATCTGCTTCTTACACCTGGAAATTAATCAGTCCTTAGTCCATAAAAAGGAAAACACGGCTTGACATGTAGACTCTACTCTTCAGGGGCATGACTTATAAAGGAGGACACGACATGGTGAGCTGTAGTAATCGCTGATCGGTCTGTGATCCTCTGTGTCTTGTATGTGGGTCCGGCTCTGAGGCGTCTCATCAAGGAAACTCTGGTCACGCGTCAAATCAGGCAACAGGAGCACCTCGTCACGACATAGAAAGAATAGAAATAAAAACGACATGAGTATATATATTCAAACTTCCTTTAACCACGATCCGCTGTAAAATAAAAATTAGATCCCCAAAGATTCCCAGACCCTTAAAATAGACTCCCAACCTTCACTTAGCTACAGCTCTGGCTTCAACAATTACATGAAGAACCCTATCCTTAACGGATGAGAATTGTTCAATCGTATCCCAAGCCCGAGCCCCCCCCCACCTTGTTCATGCAGGACACCATGCCCAGACCTGGTCGGGGTTGGTGAACAAATCCCTTCTAGCTGTCCCTGCCATTCTTAATTTCTCGCGCCATCAGATCCTCACGATTGGCCACAAGATAAGGTGCTGGGACAGCTTCACCATCACGCATGAACCTCTTGCATTGGGGGAATTACCTTTATAAGCTGCAGATCCACATAAACACCAAACTAAAGTTCAAACCCACTTGTGGGCTGCCTAGATACCCAAACCGACAAGAGACAGAGCCATTAAAACTAAAACCAATTTTACCCTCTAAAAATGCATTGTTTAGATTCCATTGACAAGTGTCTGTTTGGAGTCTTCACTAGTTTGTCAAAACTCCTCATACCCATAATAACATCATAAATGACATGTACCGCTGTCATCGCTGGAGACTAAAACTCTGTGAAGACTCAGAACAGACCCAGCAATCGGTCCTGTTCGCTTTCTGAGCTAGTCAGGAAATACACTTTAAATAATAACTTGGGATGCTTCATCGTTACCCTTGCTAAAATTTACTAAACAACAAAAATATAAATAAACAAAGATACTCCTCATTCTTTGGTGTGGTTAAGCTACTTCTTGCAGTGGCTGGCGTGGTCTCATCCCTCAAGCTTCTTTACAACGACCCAGTCACCTGGAACCATTGACAAAAGGTTCTTAGCCTCTGGGATGGGAACCTACTTCACCAGACTGCTGCTTGCCGATTCAAATTCTATCAAAGAAAGACAGTCTTGGCACAAACTTGGTTAGAATTACAGGAGTTAACATTATTCGTTTGACAAAAAAAAAAAACTGTCACTCTTACATTTATCACTTCTCCCCCCATTTTCTTCCTCATTACAGACTGAAGGAAGGAATGCGTGGTGCAGGAAAAAAAGAAACAATGAAATAGCCTATGATACTTTTACCTCCTTAGACTTGTATTTATCCATATGTACAGCTGTCTACATACACCTGTTCTCTATGTACAAACTCCTTGGACCTGAAAAATACTTATAAGCAAAATCATTACTCTATTCTTCATATTTAACCTGCAAAGAATGGTAAAACAATAATGACATTCCTGTACATTGGTAAATTGTCAATGACATTCTTTCAAAACCGATTCAAACAAAACCCTCTGTAACCCTTACTTTTCCTGTTCCTACAAAAATACAACAGCCGCGACGCATCGAAGTATCCCCGCGGCAAGTTCGAACATATTCACGTTACTACATACAAACATTCTGATACAAACGTGGGGGAAATACTTCCTAGTTTCCAAAACCACAAATGAAAAAAACAAAAACAGCCAGAATTCTCCCTTTACTCTTTCAGCAATAGAAAAAAATACAATGGGAAAAACACAAGAGCAGCTCGAGAACCTTACATGGACCAGCCATACAAAGTTCAAACAAACGGCCATGAGAATTTAACCTCCATCAACACTCATTATTACAGATTTCTGAAGCCGCAGCTCAACTACATCCACTCCAGAGAGATACCCAAAATAGTATCCTTGGACCACCTATGTTAATCTTTTTGGGGTTCAAAGGCCTTTGCCCCAAAACTAGGCTTTGTGCACTGTGTGACCGTCTGACTGTGGGAAGCCTCCATTCCTTCCCTTTGCACAGACCTCCTTGTGTCCATGGCGATTCGAATCGGCCTATCATCTTAAACCTGCGTCCAGGTTAAACCGTTGCACCCATTTCGGAGATCACCGCCCGGTGTCTTCTTATACGGTGGATTGAAGAACTACAACCAATATATGGTCAAGTCCTCCAACTAGAAACCCTAACCGAGGCCTCAACTCTATGGCTTGTTGTCCCAACACTTTTGGAACTACAGCAACAACCACAGATCAACTCCCGAATTAGGCCTCTACCCCTCACAGTGTATGCATACACAAGCATTTTCCGCTATACACCCATACACTGCGTTGCCAGACTAAACCACACAGAACACTTACTCCAGTTTACCACCTGCAGAACAATGTGGCTTCTCTCTGTATCTAGATGATAAAACAATGGTGATGCCCCCGTTTGCTCTCTACCCAAAACTGTATTTCAGTATAAAACTTTACAAAACGGGAACAAAATATAAAAACACTTTTAAACGCCAAAATGCTTTCCATTTTCCTTCCAAGCACAAATCTCATTGCTCACCTTTAAAAACCCCATGCTCCTCCCATCAACTTTCTGCTGATATATAAATGCTGAAAAGAAACTTCCGGTTACATGCTCAGCTCTCAAAAAAACCAAACTGGTTTATTTACATATCAATTGTTCAGGAAGAGGGAGGGGGGAGCCTAGCCCCAATCGCCTTGTCTATCAAGACTCCAAAAAAATCCATGGCTAAACATCATATATTTCAACCATTTTAAAACCTTGGCAAGGGAAAGGTGGAATAAACCCCCTTTTGCAAATGGGAGGGAATCGCCCCCTGACCCCCACATCCCCCAGAAGTCAAACCACAAGTTGAGACTCAAATACAAAACTCCTGCAAAAAGATGGCTCTAGGAGTTTCGCCCAAACCCCCACTCCTCCTCTACAGGCTATACAATACAAGCCTCAAAAAATGAATTGCCCTCTGGGAAACTCCCAAATATTTAAACATAAAAACACACCACTGTACAAAAACTCTGTTAGTCTTACAATCTATCAAAATTCAGTGTAAAGTGGAGTTTTTACTTAAAAACGAAATCCAATACAAAAACCGCCGCTCATATACTGCAAAGTCAGCTAACCCTGCAATAGCTTACATTCACTTAAATTAAAACAGAGAAATCCCCATCCTAACACCATCTGCATGGAGTTTGCATGTTCTCCCTGTGTCTGCCTTGGCCTCCTCCCACACTCCAAATGCTCGTAGGTCAACCAGATCCCATCCATAAATAGGCCCCAGCATGTGCGTGTGTCCGCAAGCACGTTGTGGCCCCTCGGGGTAAGACCGCGCTATCTCAAGATACCACTCTACTCAACTCAAAAGGCGATGCTTAGAAAAACAATTTAAACCAGCAAATTCAACATTAAACAAAAAGAGCCTCTCAGTATGTCACCCTGGTGTTTCACTACTCTCCCCAGCAGTGTACAGGTTAAACTGCAAACGCATAAAACAGGAAAAAACTGCGCCAATCAACAAATGCCAACACAGTATCCAGGGGCTGATGTGCAAAAAGCACCAACCACTAGATACCAAAAAAAAAACAGTGGCCAATGATTATAAAACATATGACAAAAGTCCAGATGATGCAATAAAAACCCCAAAAAATTAAACCACAATACTGAATTTTAGAGCTAAAAATTATGGATTAATAGTCCCATTGCAAAGGCATAAATCCTGCAAAATCACAAGCTGAGATCAGTAGATGATTATGCAACACCCAGTGACATCAGAAAACAAAGGTAAGGTAACAGCTTACCAGAGGCAAGTCCATGAATGGTGGATGAACCATCGCAAGCCTCATGGACAACAACAACAATGGCGCCATTAACGCATGCAATTTTTCCCGCCAAAACCAGCATGGGACGTCACAATAAACACCACATGGGTTCCCCCACACAAAGAAAAACACAAATGGCCTCCACCAGGTTCCAACGCAGAAAAGACCGCACTACATTCGCACCAAACATCAAAAACTGAGAAATTCCACCAGCAACATAGCTGACGAATGCCACAGCACGGTCACATGATATCACACCCAAAGGAAAGGTGGCTGCACCTTCCCTTATAGGATTCCCACAGGCTAAGGAAAAACTGTGCCTCAAAATGGCAGACAAACCACAAGGCTGACAAAAGCCAAGAATGGCGCCATTAACTTATGTATTTCTTTTCCGCCAAAACCAGCATCTCTTTAAAAGAAAATCAAAAATGTTTTTCTCCACAAAGACAGACTACACAATTGAGATTTTTCTAAATTATCATCAAAATCCACTGAAAAATGTGTGTCTGCTACACTCTACAAGGACCACATGTACACTTAAACATTTTAAAAACCCTTTGGCTGCTAAACAGCACATTTAAAAAAATGTTAGTTACATGACAATATTAAAAACATATTAATTTCTCTAAGTTAATATACTCTGAGATATTCACCACTTTTCTCTACCTAAAGTTCACACACACAGTGGCCTCAGCTTCCATAACAAAGACATCGCACAGACATACTATTGTCTGCCTTCTAGCAATGCCTGGCCACTTGGATATGCGGCCGGAACTTTCAACTCAAAAACCAAACACTTTTGTTAAAATATTGTTACACTTATGGGGACATGTGTCTTTGTCCCCTACAAAGGCAAAAATCACAATCTATCCATTTCTATTTTTCATAGAAATCACAAACACTACACACATACAGTATATTGTTGCTTGTAACATCAGATCATCATCCCTCAGGGCGTAGGCCTTCCACTACAAAACTCCTGCATGCCACCCACAGAGAGTCACCAACTCTCACCACTGTAACTGATGACCATGCTGCCTGCCCCACCCCCACCAAAGCACATGGCACACAGGGACCAGACTTTAACAATGCAGCAGCAATGGCTGGCTGCAAACTGCTCAATACATCGCACAAAACAATCTAATCACATACAGTCTACATTTCTCATTTAGTTACACTCTTACAGCCCGCAACTTACCCACACAAACATCCAGGCACACCCAGCCACATGCAGGCATACCCACACAGGCACACACAATCAAATTCACAGGCATACGATCCATGACAAAATCACACACATACGATCGGATTCATGGACACAGGCCCACATGATCGGATTCACAGGCATACGATCTCTCTCCCAACAAAATCACACACACTGCAAACTTAAAGCATTATTTAAAAAAGACGAAAAAATTTGTTCTTTTACAGAGTAGAGCCCCCACACATCGGAACGTAGATCCACTCTCCCCCCCATCTCGATACGATGTCCAAAGGGACTCCATCTATTCCCAAAGGTCCTGGCCCGCCATAAACTGTTGTGGAATTTCTAGGCTGTTGCTTACAGAGCACACAGCCTATAATTCCTGTGCTACCTAAGCACACTTCAGATTCATCTTTTTGCAATAATGCTATCTTTATGCTTGCTAAGTTCCACTCACCGTTCATTCCATCATTCATTCAAGGAAAGCACATCATCACAGGTCTTATCAAGTCATCCCAAAGCAGAGTGCCCTCTGGGATAGCCAGCTCTCTTTATTTATAGTAAACATGAGTAACAAAAGAAGGTGTGGCTTCACAGAACAGCCATTCAGACATTTTGTATATTTTCAAAAGAACCAATCACAGACATGTTTAAATTCAAATATAATCCTAGCAGTGACGTGTGCAAACGGCTGTGTACAGGGGCCATGCTTTCTGTGAGACAAAGGAACAGTAGAAAGCATGGCTTTGTACAAAGCCGTGTGCAAAACAACCTCACTGCTACCAATGACGGGAACTATATGACAATTATGCCTCAATGGACCACAACTGTTGTATAGTTATGCTACTGTTCTTGTGGACACAGATCTGTGCGCTCAGAGTCATTTAACGCCCCCCGTCAGGAGGTGGCCAGTCCCCCGACGGGGCGTAAAACAACATCTCTAAATGGAGCAAACATCGCTGTTTCCATAGGAAGATTTTCCCGCCACCGATCTTCCACCAACGTCTGTATGTGCAAATACGCTCAGATGAGCGCATTACAGCAAAACTGACATTGGGGGGACATCTGACAACATACATTAATACATTTTTCCACAACAAGCTTGTAATTTCTTTTGAACTTTGAGAGCAGAATTGTACACAGAAGACCATAAGATGCATTCAGATCTATTTAGAAAATGTTGTTGATGCTAGTGTGCTTATGGCTTATGTGGGAGAATAGGACCAAGTCCATGTAGTTTGCTTTAAGAACATATTATTAAAATGTTATCCCCTACTGGCTGGTCATCATTAATCCTATTTCCCTATTCCCTGTCCTATTTCCTATTTCAATAAATAAAATCTCTTTTTCGACCATGTCTGCAATTTGATACTTATAGTATGTAGTGATTAATCTAACTTCCAGCCTCAACTAGCCACTTCAGCCCCTGAAAGGTTTACCACTCTTCATGACCAGGCCATTTTTTGCGACAAGACGCTGCGGTATATTAACTGACAATTGCGCGGTCGTGTGACGCTGTACAAATAGAGCTTTGTTTTGGTGGTATTAGATTACCTCTGCGGTTTGAATTTTTTGTGCTATAAACCAAAAAATATTTCTTTCTTTCTACTATAAAACAAAAAATGTAAAAAATCGAATTTCTTCATCAGTTTAGGTCAATATGTATTCTGCTACATATTTTTGGTAAACAAATCCCACTAAGCGTATATTGATTGGTTTGCGCAAAAGTTATAGTGTCTACAAACAAGGGGATATTTTTATAGAATTTTTTTTTTCTTACTAGTAATGGCAGCGATCAGCAATTTTTAGCAGGACTGCGACATTACGGCGGACACCTAACTGACACTTTTGATGCTTTTTGGGGACCAGTGACACTAATACAGTGATCAGTGCTAAATAATATGCACTGTAACTGTACTAATGACACTGGCAGGGAAGGAGATAACTTCAGGGGCGATCAAAGGGTTAAGTGTTTTTCTAGGGAGTGCTTTCTAACTGTGTGGGGAATGCCATGATTGGAGGAAAAGAGAGATCCAGCAGAAAACACAAGATCTCCATCTTCCTCACACCACAGAACGGTGGTCTGCCTTGTTTACATAGGCAGATCGCAATTCTGCCTCTCCTGTGAACGATCGCGGGGGGTACCGGTGGCCATCGCAGCCGCCGGACCCACTAATTGGCTCCCTCTGTGTCTAATCACAGTGAAAGTGGGCCACCAGTGGCATGTTTCTGCTTAGCAGAAACACAAGATCTCCATCTTCCTCACTCACAGAATGGCGGTCTGCCTTGTTTACATAGGCAGATCGCAATTCAGGCCTCTCCTGTGAATGATCGCGGGGGTACCGGTGGCCATCGCAGCCGCCCGACCCACTAATTGGCTCCCGCGGTGTCTAATCACAGTGAAAGTGGGCCGCCAGTGGCGTGCGCGCGCGCCCCAGACCCACTGCTCAAAATCACATACCTGTACGTGATTTCTCGCAGGAGGGCTGCCCTGCCACAGTATGCGTCTGGCGGGCCTTAAGTGGCAGATTTCAGCTTAGTCAGCAAAATAATATGTTGGTGTTTGTGTGTTGTTCTAGACCATGGCCTATATTGACTATCAGTAACACATTCCTGCGTATAATAAAAGGTTCTAGAAAGGATGTGTCTTAATTGCAAAGTCTGTGTTGCTGTTTGGCAGGTTGGAGTCATAATAGGATAACTGTGTATATGCATTAATGTTTTAGAACTCACCCAGGTTACATGCACATGAATTTGAATGCAAATTTTTTTAGGGTTGAAAATGTTTTTATTTAGGAAAAACAACATTCCAATAACGTAAGCACGACATCAAATAGTGAAGAAAGGGACAGCGAGGCAACCCAGTGGCTATCACCTATAGCTGACTTCGGGTCAATGAACAGTAAGACGGGAAGCATTTTGGCAGGTGTCATAATAATTCAACAGTGTAGGGGAAAAAGTTGTTCCATATTACATAGGGAAAACAAAAATAAAAATAGAAATAAAAATAACAATGAAATAAAGGAAAACAAAACAACATTATATTAAAAGGGGGAGGAAACAAAGAAAAAGTAGAAGACAAGATTAGTAAGAATAGAGGAGAAAAAATAAAAGAAAGAGGGAGGGATCTGCTGGAGAGTCATGGAGGGAGAAGTAACAATGAACCCAAAGTGAAAAATCATCTCTAGAAGCCCTGAGTCAAGGCTGAGGTGGGGACGATCCTCTAAGGGTTGAGAGCATATTAGTAAGGGTATCAGAGGAAGAGAAGCGGAAATGCAACTTTTCTTAATTGTTAAAAAATAAATCCCCAAATTATTGTTAAAAACATGCAAACAGTTTAATAGTTACCGTGAATAAAAATTGCCCTATCCCCAGGTCATACATTGCAAACTATGTCCCAGAGTTGGTGGTATAAAACTACTACATTGTGCTATTTTATTGTACTTTCGATATTTCATATAAAATCTAGTTTTGCACAGTAAAAAAACAGGCTTGACCAATTTCGACAAAAACTAATTGGGGTTAAGCTACAGTACGATGTTATTCCTGAGTGATTGTCTACACCAAAGAGCTACCTACACATTGCCCCATGCTGTTCAGAATAATCTGCTGAAAATGATCATTTGAATACAAGCTCAACTGAATCAGAAAATCCTCATTTAAATTTGATTTAATATTCTGGTTGCTATAGGAAATGGCCATAGAATCATTATTCTGTGCATGTGTTTTCTTCTTGCATTACATTGTACATTCACTGCAGACCAAATTAATTTTCTAATATTGGATTTCTGTTAAAAGAAATAGGATAAAAATGTACATTACTGCCTTTCACTTCCCACAAGTGTTATGACTTCAGCCTGTGAGTCACACGCTGCATCTTATGGTCCTGCTTGGCTTAGCTTATCTGAAATGCTTTGTACTTTCCAAGACCAATGACAGCTAAAGATTGATAGATTTATTCCAACAGTGAAAGTGCACCATCTGCTGGACCAAACATAGTACTTTCACTACCAAAGAGCCTGTCCAACAGATAAAGTATGTGTGCTTATAGTAATTTGCGTTGACTGCAAGTCCTACAAAAAAAAAAAATTGCAAAGTGTTAAAGTAATCATAACAGCTAACATACTATGAATGCTGGTAACCATTTTGCCTGTTGACATTGCCAGTCTTAACATACAACTATGAGATCTGCTTGCAATTGTTATGCTGCTAATGACAGTCAAAGACAACATCTCTTATCAAATAAAAGTGAATTTGAGTTTAATTAATTACTCATCTCCAGTCAAAGTGGATGCTGACATTTCACTCATACATGTAAAAGTCAGCATGACCTATGTGCGTGTTCACATTTGCACAGGGGAACGGGGCACTTTAAATTTTTTTAATTACTGTATTTATCGTCGCATAACACGCACAGGCATATAACACGCTCCCCAATTTAAGAGGGAAGTTTCCGGGAAAAAACTTTTTTTTTTTAAATAAACCACTTTGAAGCAAAATAATGGTCAATGCCCATCAATGCAGCCTGATTAGTGCCCATCTGCAGCCTCAATGCAGCCTGATCTGTGCCCATCTGCAGCCTGATATGCGCCCATTTGCAGCCTGATATGCGCCCATTTGCAGCCTGATATGCGCCCATTTGCAGCCTGATCTGTGCCCATCTGCAGCCTGATCTGTGCCCATCTGCAGCCTGATATGCGCCCATTTGTAGCCTGATCTGTGCCCATCTGCAGCCTGATCTGCGCCCATTTGCAGCCTGATGTGCGCCCATTTGTAGCCTAATCTGTGCCCATCTGCAGCCTGATCTGTGCTCATCTGCAGCCTTATCTGTGCCCATCTGCAACCTGATCTGTGTCCATTTGCAGCCTGATCTGTGCCTATCTGCAGCCAATCTCCCATAAATGCAGCCTGATGCCCATCTTGAGCCTCACCTCTGCAGCCTGGGATCACAGAGCCGTCATCTCCTGTTTACTCTGTCGGCAGTCACATACACAGTCCCGCCATCGGGATTGGACCAGCTCCTGTGATTAACAGAACACTAGTCCAATGCCGGTGGTGGAGGCGGGACTGTGTGTGTGATGTCAGAGCCGAGTGGGAGCCGAGTAAACAGAAGATGACGACTGGTGATTCTGGCGGCGCTCGTCCCCCTCCTTCTCCTCCGAGGTACACGATCGGCGTATAACACGCACCAGTGATTTGCCCCCTATTTTCAGGGGGAAAAGTGCGTGTTATAAGCCGATAAATACGGTATTTATTTTATTTAGATTTTTTTACACTGTACCTTTAATTTTATTTTTGCTATCACAAGGGATGAACAGCATGGAACAACATGAAAACATGGTCCAAGACAGATCCTCTTTATGAAGAGATCTGGGAATTTCTCGACCCCATATCTCGTCTCCTCTGGCCTCCAAAGCATCTGATCTAGTTAAGATTAATTTGAGAGATGCATTAACAAACTGGTAACGGCTGGTAACGGCTTGTAAACAATAACCCAAAACCAGAAGTGACTAAATCCTCATCGCTTCCGGTTTCTGATGTCACACAGTGGGAGGTACAACATCAATTCCTCTCACTGTGTCCAGGAAAGAGGATGCCACCGATCACATCCTTACCAGGATGGGAGAGCCCAGGCAAGGGAATGGTGGCGGGAAGGGGGATCCCCTTCCACTGTCTGTAAAAGTGATCAAGTGGCTATATAGCCACTCGGATTACTTTTATCTTGTAGGAAATCGCTGGGGCTAAAATAAATTGATCTGGATTATTGCTGTAACTGTAGCAAATAACCAAGATATCACTGCTCCTGTCCAAGGATGTTTACGCACAGCGGATGGAAAGTGGTTAAAGTTGAGCTCCAGGAATCATGTGTATTGCATAACTACATTGGTCCAGCTTGGCACAATCATACCTCACACCTTTCTGAAATGGTAAAGAGGGACAAGTTTTAGCACACTTTGTGTAAGCAAAGGACACATCCCTTCCATGGCCCCGATAACATGGACCCCAAAGACCTGATATGCGACTGTGCCGCTGGATCGGGGGGGTACGCCAGACTGCTCTTCTTGCAAGTGGTTCACTCTTTTAACCTGACCCCCTCCACTCCATTGGTTGTTTTTAGATTCACCACTGCCCTTATATTATCCCCAATTTGCAAGGCTCATTGTCTCCTTGAGTGTCCAGTCACTTTGTTGTAAATCAAGTGCTGGTATGTAAGGATAACCTCTCCTGTTTTCTCCACGTTTGAGCACTTAGCCTGCTCCTTGTTTTAACATCTGATTTGCACACCCATGTTTATCTCTGTGTATTTGTGCATTTAGATCCAACTGCAAGCAAGCTTTTGCTATGCATGCTTGGACATTATCCATCTAATGCCAGCAGTACCTGCTTAAGCACCAGCACATCCCTGGGCCTCTACCATACTCCTTGGGAAATCAGTTTATGTAAGCCCTGCATGTCATGTACCTTTTCAATATATATAGTTTGTTTATATAGTCTACAATTAATTTTATTGTTATTAATTTGATAGGCAGTAGTGTGACCTTGAGCCTATGGCTTGCAGTCTTTGGTAGCCCCAGTAGCTTGTCGGTCAGGCCGGTATTCGTCCTGCCCACTCTTGGGGACCTTCTGGGAGGCAGCAATACACCTCCATTTCATTGTTTTGAATCTTTGTGGCCAAGTGTAGTTTTCAACACAGCCTGGTTAGTATGTTTGTGCTATCCTTATTATTTGTATTTATACATGGATATACAGTATGTAGAGGGGTGTTCAATTTAGGGGAAGTGTCTGAGTGGTAACCAGGCTCAGACACATTAAATTGATAGGATTCATGGACCATTTTTTGTTCTCAGGGGTTAATGCTGGTGATGTGTTCCCTGTGGCCGGTGGGTGGCACTGCCATTCTGGGCCAGGGTTGAACCGCGAGCGCAGTGCTGTGCCTTTTGTGTCCCCTCTTGGAAGCCATACAGTGGGGCGGGGAACCTGCTGTGCATGCCGGGAGAGGCTATAAAAGGGGCAAACATCTTCTGAGAAGGGGTTCGTCCACGCCCAGGCACATTCGGCCTGGGTGTGTGTGTGTGGTTCGTCCACGCCCAGGCACCTTCAGCCTTGGTGTGTGTGTCATCTCCGGGCGCCCTAGGCCCAGAGGCCTTGTTCCAGTTCCACCTCAGGCACCTTTAGCCTGGGGTGAGGTACTACCTCACCGTTCCTGTCCGCCTGGACATGGAGGCCCAGGAGTTGCAGTAACGGCCCGGAGCCCAGCAGCCTTCGGCTGGGGTCCGCAAGGGATCGAGGAGTCCAGGGTGCCACCTTGCGAGGGGACCCGCACCCTAAGAGAAGGGAGGATCTGTTCCGAGGGATCGTGCTGTGGACACGGTGAAGGAAGGGGTCTGTTGACTCTCTGGGGGGACGTCTTCTCCCTGAAAGGGACTATGTCCTAGGAAGGAACCAAGATTCATCAGGTCAGTGGCAGTGACCTTGTTCGCCAGGTCAGTGGCAGTGACCTTATTCACAAGGTCTGTGGCAGAGACCAACCTCATGGTCTGTGGCAGAGACCATGCGCCAAAACTGTTTGAGAAACCTGAACAGTCAGAAGAGTTTGAGCTACGTTTGTGCCTGGACCTCCTCCACACCTTAAAGCTGTCCTGTGTCTTTGCTCCAACCTTTCTTCTATCCAAGAGACTATGTGTTGTGCAAGTGAAAATAAATACTGAGTTGGACTTTCAGCTGGTGTGGACATTTACGTTCCTGGGGAAGTCAAGGACTTGCATCTACATACTGTAGAGGTGAGATTTATACTCAGGAGGACTTTATACTCTGGCTGCAGACAAGGCCCAAAATCAACACCGCCTAACCTCTTAACACAGGAGGGTACGGGCTTGTGGTGCGGTGTGCCCCTTTTTCCTGAGAGGAGCCGAAGCAGACAGGTAAAAGGGGGTCTGTGCGCTACAAGTATATGAGAATTAAAGCGGAGGTCCCGCGGCGATTCTTTTTTTTTTTTTCACCATTGAATTAATTACCCCATTACAAATCATTACTCACTCTTTTGTTTTTCTAAAACCTCTGCAGTCTGTTATCGTTCTCAAGGATCATTTATAAAAATTGCTGCAGGACGTTTCCATTTTGCTTGTGGGCACTTGAAGCCCACAAGCACCTATTTCCTGTATGCGGTGAATGCTTATTTCCCAGCATTCACCGCTCGATCCCGCGCATGCTCAGTGTTGACGGCGCTGCACCGTCCACACTGAGGGTTGCCATCACAACGGGCGGCATCGTTAAATGTTCCCGCCCCCGTTGTGATGGTGTCGTTCCACACTGAATCTTGGGAAGGATGACGCTTAGCTCCCATGATACAGTGCGGCGCCTGCGGAATACAGGATATACGTCAACTCCCGTGGGAGCGATAGGCCGGATGTTCTACTAAATACATAAATAATACGGTATTTACATAGCAAATAAATTATTTGAATGTCAATGGCATATCTATACAATTTACCTAATGCGATCAGATATAGTTGAAAATTTGGGTGGAACTCCTCTTTAATGTCATCTTTATATCATAGAATACCTTTGTAGACTTGTGCACAACGGAAAAATTTGTTTAGTTTCGGTTCGTTTCTTGTGCACAACGGAAAAATTTGTTTAGTTTCGGTTCGTTTCTTTTCGGTCCTGTTGATTCGTAATCGTTCATAATTTTGCTAGACTGGATTTTTCGTGTTCGGACTAATTCGTACTTTCGGTAGAGTACATTGTTTTTTGTTGATTCGTAACTTTTTTGGGTTCGTTGATTCGTAATTTTCCGTGTCTCTCTCACAACGACGCTGCCTATTATGCCTAATGTGCTTCGAATGGATTTGTACTTTTCTAAATACATTGCGTTTATTTGTAACGATTCGAAATCTCGTATTTTACTTTAGTTTTTTACATGCGGCTATAGCCTCCGCCCCTGTACACCATTTTGAGAGGGAGTTCAGCATGGTGAGGGAGAAGCAGAGAGCAGAGTGTTATTGTGCTTCGAATGGATTCCTACATTCGTAACTTTTTTCATAACGAATTATGCCGAAGACATTCGGGCATTCGCTATTTGCGATATAATTTATTTCGGATTCGGTTTTATTCATAATTGCTTTGTTCGGAAATTCGAATGCTTCCGAATGTCCGAAAGTTGCTAAATTCGGACGAATTTCGATTCGTTACAAAACAAATTGCACAAGCCTATACCTTTTGTACCTTTACATGAGCATCCTGGAAGAAGAACAAAAATCCTTACTTTTGAAAAGCATTGGATGCCTCTGTAGCATTTTTTTTATGGTCAAGGTTTTCTCCATCGTTATTACTGTGTTGTTTACTCTAATCTCTATAAGCCGCATTTAATTTATATGTATGTTGAGTTTTGCTTTGTAATAAAGATATTTTTTATATAATTATGCATTGGAGTTCATATTGTCTGTTGTGCCAATAATAGTCTATTGGTTCCTTTTGGAGGGCATTCTGTTGTCTGCATATATTGTATATTGGGATGAAAGCACTCCCACTATATTCTACCATGGCTTTTATATTGTATTCACTGAAAATGCTGATCGAGTAATCCCCTGTGGTCAGTGTACAGAGGGAACGCTACTAACATAAAGCTTGAGCAGGACCTGGAAGACCACAGCTATCACTGTAGTAGTGCCGTCTTCTACAATGATTTTCAGCTTCCCAGCAATCCATAAATTATGGAGATATGGACGGATTACAAGAGGAGAGCCTTAAAGCGGAGCTGCACCCTAAAGTGGAACTTCCGCTCATTGGATTCCTCCCCCCCCCTCCGGTGCCACAATTGGGCATACACACTGCGGGTAGACTGCGGGCAGTGTGTGACTTCCCGGTCCCCCCCCCCCCCCCCGTTGTGTTCTGGGAAACACACGGCTCCCAGGACACAGCGGGGACCAGTGAAAGATGCGCAGCGCTGCTCGAGCATGCGCAGTAGGGAACCGGGAAGTGAACCGCAACGCACTTCCTGATTCCCTCACCCATGATGGTGGTAGGGGCAGCCGAGAGATGAGCGATTGCTCGTCTTCTGCTGCCGAAGTCGCTGGACTCCAGGACAGGTAAGTGTCCTAATATTAAAAGTCAGCAGCTGCAGTATTTGTAGCTGCTGGCTTTTAATATTTTTTTTTACGGGCTTTAAAGAGATAGACACATCTCCCCAGATTTCTCTCCAGTGCAGAAATGGTAAGGTAATGGGGTTTTTATTCCTCGAAAGCTTGTTTAAAACTGGGCACCTAGTTTTGAATATACCACCTTTCAAGCTAGGAGAAGCTTATATGTAGGTAGGCTTATTTATCACTATTTATGCTTCTTTGTGTATATGATGGGATTTTATTCCCCTCTTCTTTTTCTTCTTAGTAAATCTTGTTTAAATCTTGTTTAGTGCCTAGCTTTTGCCCATGTGGCGTACATATAAATAGGTGTGACCAATTGGATATTTAGAAATACAGTATCTCACAAAAGTAAGTACACCCCTCACATTTTTGAAAATATTTTATTATATGTGACAACACTGAAGAAATAAAATAAAAAAACGGACTTGGGGGGCACACCCTAAAAATGCGTTTACATTCAAGATGGTGCTGCTATAAGACCGCAAACAGAACAAAATAGATTACAGCGCACACATACAAAAATGCCTTTTAAATCCTGCAAGGCTATTTGAAAAAAACCTGAACATATTGAAAAATATAGGGATTTAGTTACACCATATGGCCATATAGTGCTAATTCCACTACTGCGTCAAAGTACCCCATTATCAGTGGGTCCTACACTATTCATAGAATTAAAGGTCCTGCATCTCAACCATGGGAGACAAACTCCTCTTTATGGGAGAATTATAAGGACGCCTCCTATAACACCGGTGGACACTAATAAGAGGTAATGAAGGGGGGATGGGGTGCTCCGGCCCAAGGGATCTGGTTAGGACCCTAACAGTATACAAACAACAGACTTGGGGGGCACACCCTAAAAATGAGAAGGTATTACATTTATTCTTCTCAGTCTTCATGAGGGAATCGGGGGGGCTTCAGTAGCCCAAACTGCAGTGTTTTTCCTCATTACACATCACAGGAAGCACCCTCATGGATAACAGAGGACAGAATTAGAAATAGACTTTGGAAACTTAACATTAATAAATCACCAGGACCAGGTGGCTTGCACCCGAGGGTACTTAGGGAACTTAGTCAAGTAATTGCTAGACCATTGTTCCTAATTTTTACTGACAGTCTACTGACTGGAATGGTACCAGCTGATTGGAGAAAAGCCAATGTAGCACCAATATTTTAAAAAGGGCCAAAATACATCCCTGGGAATTACAGACCAGTTAGCCTAACATAAATAGTATGCAAGCTCTTGGAGGGCATGATAAGGAACTATATACAAGATTTTAGTAAGGAACACTGTATCATTAGCAGTAATCAGCATGGATTCATGAAGAATCGTTCTTGCCATTCTTGTGATAAATGGGGAGTACTCGGAATGGTCAGGGGTGGGAAGTGGGGTTCCCTCAGGGTTCTGTGCTGGGACCAATCCTGTTTAATTTGTTCATAAACGACCTGGAGGACCCATCCTCCAGGTCGTTTATGAACAAATTACACAGGATTTTTCATTTGCGGACAACACTAAGCTAAGCAGTGCAATAACTTCTCCACAGGATGTGGAAACCTTGCAAGAAGATCTGAACAAATAATGGGGGGGGGGGGGGGGCAACTACATGACAAATGAGGTTTAATGTAGAAAAATTTAAAATAATGCATTTGGGTGGCAAAAATATGAATGCAATCTACTCACTAGGGGGTGAACCTCTGGGGGAATCTAGGATGGAAAAGGACCTGGGGGTCCCAGTAGATGATAGGCTAAGCAATGGCATGCAATGCCAAGCTTCTGCTAGCAAGGCAAACAGAATATTGGCATGTATTAAAAAGGGGATTAACTCCAGGGATAAAGTGATAATTCTCCTACTCTACAAGACTTTGGTCCGGCCTCACCTGGAGTATGCTGTCCAGTTCTGGGCACCAGTCTCCAGGAAGGATGTACTGGAAATGGAGCAAGTACAAAGAAGGGCAACAAAGCTAATAAAGGGTCTGGAGGATATTAGTTATGAAGAAAGGTTGCGAGCACTGAACTTATTCTTTCTGGGGAAGAGACGCTTGACAGGGGATATGATTTCAATTTACAAATACCATACTGGTGACCCCACAATAGGTATAAAACTTTTTCACGGAAGGGAGTTTAACAAGACACATGGCCACTCATTAGAATTTGAAGAAAAATAGGATTTTTTGTACTCACCGTAAAATCCTTTTCTCTGACATCCATGGACTGACACGGTGTCTCTTTACACTTTACACGTGGGTTATGTCCCTGCTTGCAGGAGAAGACCTAGGCCGAATGTGAAATGTTATACATACAAACATTCTAAAAGCCAGAGCTGAACAGCCCCACCCAGGGGGCGGTCCCTCCGGACTTAACCCTCCCACTACAGTCAGCAGACTTCAGTTCGTAACAAAGCAGTACAAACTTAAAAGGAAGGGTGGGTGCCGTGTCAGTCCATGGATGTCAGAGAAAAGGATTTTACGGTGAGTACAAAAAATCCTATTTTCTCTTACCATCCATGGACTGACACGGTGTCTCTTTACACTTTACACGTGGGATGTCCCAAAGCAGTGTCAAGAGGGATGGGAGCAGTATAAATGGAAAAACCAAAACTTCACTCCAATAAGGCAGAGCTCCTCAACGGAGGAGTCGCAACTTTAAACAGCGGCCTGCAGCACCCTGCGGCCGAAGGAAGCATCCGAAGATGCAGCCACATTAACCTTATAAAACTTAAAAGGCATGAACAGACGACCAGGTCGCCGCCTTGCACACTTGTGCAACCGACGCTTGATGTCGGGAAACCCAGGAAGCACCAATTGCCCTGGTGGAATGCGCCGTAACCGGAAAGGGAGGCGCCCGCCCTTTGAGAGCATAGGCTTGAATGACGGTTTGTCTGATTCCCCTAAAAATGATGGCAGACGAAACCGCTTGGCCCTGTTATGGACCAGAGACAGTCACAAACAGTGAGTCGGACTTCCGAATAGAAGCAGTAGCAGACAGGTACACCCGTAAGGCTCGTACCACCTCCAATATGTGCAGCGCAAACTCTCTGGGATGCGATGGGTGAGGACACAAGGACGGGAGGGCAATGTCCTCATGTATGTGAAAGGTCGACACCACCTTTGGCAAAAAAGGAAGGTCGCGGATGCAACACCGCCTTATCCTTATGGATGACTAAATATGGCGACTTGCAGGACAAAGCCGCCAACTCAGACACTCGTCAAACAGAAGTGATTGCCACTAAAAAGGCCACCTTCTGAGACGAGACAAGAGGGGAATATCCCGGATATTCCCAAAAGGAGGTTCCTGGAGGACTGAGAGCACCAAATTCAGATCCCACGGTGGGAGAGGAGGCTTGACAGGAGGGAGCACATGGCGAACCCCCAACACAAGGTGCTAACCAAGAAAATGACCCGCTAGAGGTCGCTGAAAGAAGACGGCCAAGGCCGAAATCTGATCCTTGATGGTACTGTCAGGGTCACCTGTGGCCAGGTGACAGATGCACACCGTAGGGGGACAGGAGTGCACCGCGAGGTAGTGAACCCTATGGCTGGCTTCTGCGGATAGGAAACTGGGTGGTTGTGGAAAGCGGGACCAGAGGAGCACAACCGGGATCCTAACGGAAGCTAGAGCCAAGATTCCCCAGGGCGCGGAGTCTAAGACCCAGCTGGTCTTCTCCAGGGCCTCTAGTGGTGAGGATGTTATGCTGCAGGCTGGGACCAGGTCGCGGCCCCTGGAGTTTCCTAGCTCACGCCCCGTAGGATAAGGGGAAAAGAGGGGAAGCAGCAGCACAAGATAAGAGAGAACCGAATAACAAGCTGAAGGTCAGGGGCCACAAGCAGACAAGGATAACGAAAGAACGAGCCGAAGGTCAAGGGTCACGAGCAGACAGGGATAGTCGGGGACAAGCCAATAACGTAACAGAGAGACAGACGTAGCACACGGCAGGCAGGAACCCAAACACACAATGCCTAACAAACACGTTGATCAGCAAAGCAGGCTTGCAGTGCACAGGTTAATATAGTGTTCTGTGATAGGGCCTGGGGTGGAGTCAGGCTGGGAGGAGATTATAAAGGAAGCCAGGTGAAGGAGGTCTGGTCTCAAGATGAACACATGAGGAGGAAGGTAAGATGGCAGACAGACATTAATGCATATCCATGACAGTACCCTCCCTCTTACGAGGCCTCCCCCTTCCCCGCCTGGGCCCAGGTTTAGAGGGAAACTTCAGATGAAACTCCTTTAACAGACGAGGTGCAAAGACCTCAGATGCAGTGATCCAAGACCTCTCCTCAGGACCAAAACCTTTCCAATGAACGAGGTACTGAAGAACGCCTTTACAGAGTCGGGAGTCCAGAATTTGACTGATCTCGTACTCCTGATTATCCTCAGAGACAGGCGCCACGGTAGGGAGAGGACGAGAGAATTTATTGAGGACTAAAGGCTTTAGAAGAGCAACATGAAAGGAGTTAGTGATTTTAAGGCTCTTAGGAATCTGGAGTTTGAAACAAACCGGATTCAGTTTAGCAGTTACCGTGTATGGACCGATGAATCGTGGAGCAAACTTCAGAGAAGGAACTCGGAGCTTGATGTTCCTGGTAGAGAGCCAGACTTTGTCCCCTGGCTGAAGAGAAGGCGGTTTACGCCTGCGGCGGTCGGCAAAGCCTTTGAATTTTTCAGCAGCTGCCCGGAGGGAATCATGAACGTGACCCCAAACGGAATTGAGAGACTCCTGAACCGAGGCCAAAGCTGGAATGTCTGGAGAACAGGTCATGGGAAGAGGAAGTTGAGGGTGTTTTCCATAAACTGTGAAAAAGGGTGTCTTCTGCGAACTGGTATTCACATGATTGTTATGGGAGAATTCTGCCCACGGGAGTAGAGAGGACCAATCGTCATGGTGAGAAGACACAAAGGTGCGAAGAAAGACCTCTAACTCCCGATTAACCCTCTCAGTCTGTCCATTGGATTGGGGATGGTAAGAAGAAGAAAAATCCAAGACAATATTGAGGGATTTGCAAAAGGCTCTCCAAAAACGAGACGTGAATTGGACTCCCCTGTCGGAAACAATATGAGAAGGGACCCCATGTAGGCGGAGAATTTCTGGAATGAAAATGGGAACCAAGGCAGGGGCAGAAGGAAGACCAGGAAGAGGAACAAAATGAGCCATCTTGGAGAATCGATCGATTACCACCCAAATGACTGTATTATTCTCAGACAGTGGGAGATCGGTAATAAAATTCATGGCAATATGGGCCCAGGGTTCCTTAGGAATGGGCAAGGGCATGAGGAGACCAGCAGAAGCTTGTGTGGAGGATTTGGACTGAGCACAGACATGACAAGCTTTAACGTAGTCTTTGACGTCTGAGCGGAGATTAGGCCACCAGTAGTGACGACTGATGAGTAGGAAGGATCGGAGGAATCCAGAATGCCCTGCCACCTTGGAATCATGTCCCCAACGAAGGATCTTAGCTCTTAGCTCAGTGGGGACAAAGGTCTTACCAGGCGGAATTTTTGACTTCAGGGTGGTAGAGTGGGCAACAATGCATGAGGTTGGAATGATCGGCTCAGGTTCAGGGGCGGACTCCTCGTCCAAAGTGTCAAATGACCTAGAGAGCGCATCAGCCCGACCGTTGCAGGAACCAGGTTTGTAGGTAATCGTGAAATTAAAACGGGCAAAGAAGAGACTCCACCTGGCCTGTCTAGGATTCAGACGTTTAGCATTCTGTAGATACTGTAAATTCTTGTGATCGGTAAAGATCGTTATGGAGTGAGGGGAACCCTCCAAGAGATGACGCCACTCCTCTAACGCCAATTTAATTGCGAGAAGTTCCCGATCACCGATGGCATAATTCCTCTCTGCCTGAGAATTTTTTTTGGAGAAGAACGCACATGGTTGGCGTCTCTTCTCAAAGATTTGAAGAAGCACAGCTCCCACCCCCATTAAGGAAGCGTCCACTTCAATAAAAAATGCATTCCCAGGATTTGGTCTCCTCAAGAGGGGGCCAGAAACAAAGGCCTGTTTCAGGTTGTGAAATGCAGAGACAGCTTCGGGAGGCCAGTCTCTGGCATTCACACCCTTCTTGGTCAAGGCGATAATAGGCGCGGCAATGGAAGAGTAATTCCTTATGAACTGCCTATAATAATTAGTGAAGCCAAGAAAGCGCTGTGTGGCCTTGAGGCTAGCAGGAAGAGGCCAGTTGGTGATAGCCAAAACCTTCCCAGGGTCCATACGAAGACCCGAACATGAGACGAAGCACCCCAAAAACAGGACCTCAGAACATTCAAAGGAACATTTCTCCAGCTTGGCATAGAGATTGTTCTCTCTAAGACGTTGAAGTACAGTGCGGACATGGTTTCTGTGGACGAGCAGATTTTCAGAAAAGATCAGAATGTCATCCAGATAGATGACAACAAACTGGTACAGCAGATCTCTGAAGATTTCATTGACAAAGTTTTGAAACACGGCTGGAGCATTACACAGACCAAAAGGCATCACCAGATATTCGTAATGCCCGTCTCTAGTGTTGAATGCAGTCTTCCATTCGTCACCCTCCCGTATTCGAATGAGATTGTACGCGCCTCTGAGATCCAACTTGGTGAAAATGGAGGCACCCTTCAACCTATCGAATAGCTCAGATATTAAGGGTAAGGGGTATCGATTTTTAATAGTAACCGCATTTAAACCCCGATAATCGATGCAGGGTCTTAAGGTACCATCCTTTTTGGCGACAAAAAAGAACCCTGCCCCTGCAGGCGATGAGGATTTCCAGATGAAACCTCTCTCCAGATTCTCTGCGACATACTCCGACATGGCCTGGGTCTCTGGGATGGACAGAGGGTAGGTACGACCCCTGGGTAGAGTTGCTCCGGGGACAAGATCAATAGCACAGTCAAAAGACCTGTGGGGAGGAAGCACCTCAGCTGATTTCTTACAGAACACATCCCGGTAATCGCTGTATGCAGCAGGAAGATCAGAAGAAACAGAAGTGGCAGCAACCGGAAGACTCTCCTTGGGGGTCACCTTGAGAAGACACGACGAGAAACATGAGGAACCCCAGGCCAGGATCTGCCCAGAGACCCAGTCCACATGTGGAGAGTGGAGCTGTAGCCAAGGGAGGCCCAATACAACTGGGGTAGAGGCCTTGGGTAGAATAAGAAAGGATATCCACTCCTGGTGGAGAATCCCTACCGACATCCTAATGGGTAGCGTCTGGAAGCGAATAGGGCCCCCTGGGAGAACAGTGCCATCAATTGCCGAGACTACCAATGGGGTAGTGAGAGGTGAAAGGGTAAGCTTCATAGAAGAAGCAGTTCTCCAATCCATAAAATTGCCGGCAGCCCCGGAATCCAGGTATGCAAGGGTTGACTGAGGAGAAGTGCCTACATGAAGGAACACCAGCAAGAGCAGGCGAGAAGGTGATGTTTCTGGGTCCAATACTCCACCTTCCAAATGTATTAGACCCGAGCGTTTCCCGGACGAAGCGAGCAGGAGTCACGAAAATGACCCTTGCCCCCACAATAGAGGCACAAGCCCAGAGTTCTGCGCCTAGCACGTTCTTCGGGGGTTAGTCTGGTACGGCCCAGCTGCATAGGTTCTTCAGCAGGTAGAGGATGCTCCACGGAATGAAGGGAGGGGAGCTCAGACTGGCTAGGACCCAGAGAGTGCTGGCGTCTTTTTTCTAAGGACCTCTCTTGAAAACGAATGTCGATCTGGTTGCATAATGAAATTACATCGTCCAGACCGACGGGAATGGCTCTTCCCGCTAATTCGTCTTTCACTCGGTCAGAGAGGCCATGTAAAAAGGTAGCGACCAGGGCCTCATTATTCCAGCTCAATTCAGCTGTGTGGATACGGAACTGAAGAGCATATTGCCCCACTGAACTAGATTCTTGGCGAAGACGTAAGACAGCACTAGCCGCTGAAGAAGCCCGAGCCGGCTCTTCGAAGATATTACGAAAGAGCTTCAAGAAATCGGACAGACTGGAAACCACCGGATCGTTCCTCTCCCACAGGGGGGCAGCCCAGGCCAAAGCTTCACCGGAGAGGAGGGAAATGATATAGGCTACCTTAGCCCGGTCAGACAGGAAGCTTTGAGGCTGAAGCTCAAAATGAATTGTGCATTGGCTGAGAAACCCCCTGCAGGCCTTGGAGTCCCCAGAGAAACGGAACGGAGCTGGCAATCTTAGTGAGTGTGAGGCTGCGACTGGTGCGATAGGTACAGCCGCTGGTTGTACTTGGGGTTGCGGATTCGGGGTTCCCAAGGAGACCTGAAGCTGCTCGAATCGAGAAGCCAGATCCTGGAGGAATCGCATCACCTGAGTCTGATTTGATTCCTGGGTTTCAAGTCTGCGAACTATGCCCTGCAATGGATCATCCGCGGGGAGCGGGATGTCAGCCGGGTTCATGGCTGATCAAACTGTCAGGGTCACCTGTGGCCAGGTGACAGATGCACACCATAGGGGGACAGGAGTGCACCGCGAGGTATTGAACCCTATGGCTGGCTTCTGCGGATAGGAAACTGGGTGGTTGTGGAAAGCGGGACCAGAGGAGCACAACCGGGATCCTAACGGAAGCTAGAGCCAAGATTCCCCAGGGCGCGGAGTCTAAGACCCAGCTGGTCTTCTCCAGGGCCTCTAGTGGTGAGGATGTTATGCTGCAGGCTGGGACCAGGTCGCGGCCCCGGGAGTTTCCTAGCTCACGCCCCGTAGGATAAGGGGAAAAGAGGGGAAGCAGCAGCACAAGATAAGAGAGAACTGAATAACAAGCTGAAGGTCAGGGGCCACAAGCAGACAAGGATAACGAAAGAACGAGCCGAAGGTCAAGGGTCACGAGCAGACAGGGATAGTCGGGGACAAGCCAATAACGTAACAGAGAGACAGACGTAGCACACGGCAGGCAGGAACCCAAACACACAATGCCTAACAAACACGTTGATCAGCAAAGCAGGCTTGCAGTGCACAGGTTAATATAGTGTTCTGTGATAGGGCCTGGGGTGGAGTCAGGCTGGGAGGAGATTATAAAGGAAGCCAGGTGAAGGAGGTCTGGTCTCAAGATGAACACATGAGGAGGAAGGTAAGATGGCAGACAGACATTAGTGCATATCCATGACAGGTACTCAAAGCAAGCTTTAGGGTCACTCCACACTGCAGAGGACGCAGGATTCTGGGGACGGAATACGTCCGAGGACGCCAGTCCAGCGCTTCGCACATGGCGATATAAGCTTTCCAGGCACGGTGATAGATCTGCCTGGAGGAAGACTTCCGTGTCCTTAACATGGTCAAAATGACTGAGTCCGAGAGACCTCGGTCCCTCAACACCTGGCTTTTAACAGCCCTGCCGTTAAAGCCAGAGACTGTAAGCCGGATGAAACATAGGACCTTGAGACTGAAGGTCCTCCCTCATCGGCAACCGCCAGGGAACGTCCGCGACGAGACGTACCAGATCAGCGTACCAGTGATGCTGAGGCCAATCCGGAACAATTAGGATCGCCAGAGTTTATATCAGGCGATAAGGACCCTATGGGGCCACCAACGCATCCGAGGCATCGCCCAAGGATCCCTGGATCTGGCCACAACCTCGACCCTTGCGATTGAGTCGAGGCCATCAGGTCCACATCCGGCGTGCCCCACCGTCGGTAAAGGAGTTGAAATATGCAAGGACCACTCTACTTGGTCCGGTGTCTGGCGATTGGCGACTCAGATAGTCCGCCTGCCCATTGTCTATGCCCAGAATGTAAAATGGCCTACAGAGTCGGCACGTTTCTTCCGGCCCACTTCAGGATACGGACTACCACGGAAGCCGCAGCTGAGCTCCGAGTTCCCCCTTGATGGTTTACATACGCCACCGCCGTGGCGGTGTCCGACTGGCTCCTGATGGAGCGACCCCGTACTCTCTCCAACCTGAGGAGAGACACAGTCCGATGGCCCGTATTTCCAGAACAGTGATTGGTAAACGGGCTCGTCCGGAGTCCAAGGCCTGAGCCGACAGGACTCCCCAGACTCCACCCCAGCCCGTCAGGCTGGTGTCCGTCGTGAGTACCGTCCATTGGATGGGAGGGGAACGACTTTTCGGACCGAAGAGCCGAGGATCCCAACCACCATGTCAGGGGCGCCCTGACCAGGTGAATCACCTGGATCTGAAGATCCAAGGACAACAGGGATTTGTCCCAGGTGGACAAGATCTCCTTCTGCAATGCCCTGGTGTGTGATTGGGCATACGGAACGGCCGGGAAGGAGGCCACCACGAGTCTCGGGACTCTCATGCAAAAAAACGGATTGACAACCATTTTTGGGATGTCAGCACCCGCACCGCAGACTGAAGTGTCAGCAACTTCTCCAGAGGTAGGATACCTTTGCCTCCAAGGAGTCCAGAATCAGAACTAGATACTCCAGACACTGAGTCGGGACCAGGACTGACTCCTGAATGTTCAGGAACCACCCGAGTCCCTGAGGGTCTAATTGACGATAGTCACCTTTCCTCTAAGTCTGATCCACTTTCTGCTCTTAGCAGAAGATCGTCCAGATAGCCCACGACAGCAATACCTCGCTGTAACAGAAGGCTAGAACCGGAGCAAGCACCTTGGTAAACACCCTTGGTGCCGAGGCTAGGCCGAAAGGAAGAGCCACAATCGATAGTGGACTTCGCTGATCGCAAAGCGCAGAAACTTCTGGTGACTTGCGCAGATCGGAACATGCAAGTAGGCGTCCTTGAAGTCCAAGGACGCCAGAAGAAAATCCCTTTGGTGGAGTGTAGCGATCACCATGCGAATGGATTCCATGCGGAATTTCTGCACCTTCTGCATTCAGGGCCTTGAGGTCCAGGATAGGTCAAACCACGTCCTATTTTTGGGACGACAAACAGATTCGAGTAGAATCCCTGAAAACTCTCCTGTGACGGAATCGGCACAATCACTCCGGACCTGATCAAATCTTGTACAGCCCCCAAGAGGGCTGCCCGACAGGTAGGAAGGAGAGGAAGATTTGAGGGAAAGAATCTGTCTGGGGGCCAGGATCGGAATACTATCCTGTATCCTGAGGTGACCACCTCGCACACCCACCAGTCGGAGATTCGGGAGGACCACCGATTCGTGACCTGCGAAGTCGTCCCCCCACCCCAGAGTCGGGCGGAGGCAAGACTTCACGCGGAGGCGGGCTTGGGAGCCGCTTGTTCGGCTTACGCACCCAGGGGCACTTGTGCCCACCAGCCGCACTGCCGTCAGTCTGAGAGGGCCTACCCGTGGACTCTGACTGACGAAAAACCCCGTTTTGCTGGAAAGGAAGGCCCCTGTTTGCGGCGGGCCTCCTCACCCTTGCTAGTCTAAGGAAGAAGAGTGCTTTTACCTCCCATGACATCCATGACGATGTCATCCAGAGCAGCACTGAAAGGTCTACCACCTTTAAATGGTAGATCCGTCAGGAGCTTCCTAAGGCTAGGTCAGCAGACCAGCACTTCAACCAGATAAGACGACGCAATACCACCTCCGAGACAGAGGCCCTGGATATTAAAGGGGCCGCGTCCAACGTGGCGTCGCACACATAAACCAGGCCCTGAACCAGTTGGTGGGCCAAAGCAACTGTGTCTGGAGGAAGATCATGCTCCTGTACAGCTAGGTGCAACATTTTTGCCCAACCTGTAGGTGTTTAAGACACAAGGGTCGCCGCTACCACAGGCCGTAGGGCGGATCCCAACAAGGAAAACATGGCTCTGCTCACCACTTCTGACCTCCTGTCCGTGGGGTCCTCAAATGCAGGAGTTCCTCCATTGGGAGAGTGATGGCCTTGTTCAACCGGGCGACTGGAGGGTCGACCATGGGGGAGAAGCCCACTTTTTAAGTAGGGCATCTTCAAGGGGTATCTGATAGACAAACGCCGCGGGACCATAAAAAAATTCTTCTGCGGCTTTTCCCAGACCTTATGAGTGAGCTGGTCAAAGAAAGTACATATGGAAAAACCTCTTTAGAAGGCCTGGCCTTAAAAGAACCAAAGGAGACTGTATCCGCCTGAGGTTCTGCATCCGCAGCATTTTAGCTTGAGAGTGTCCCTCACCGCAGTCATGAGTACACTAACAAGCGCCCTGTCATTTACTGACTCAGAACTGGAGTTTTCCTCATAAGGAATGTCCTGTTCAAAACCATCCAATACATTCAGAACTAGGGTCCTGAGCGGTAGTGGCTAGGCCCATATCTGAATCAGCGCACTGCCCTCATGAAGTAAAGTGGGGAGAGGGTGCTTTTTTTTTTTGCTCCCTTGCGCTTGCACACAGCTCCCATCCTGGTCAGAAATGATTCCAGGACTGCCCACAACTGGTCCCTAGGGACCGCAGGTGCTGAAGCACTGCCTGTTGTCCACTGACATTTAGGGGAAGCTGGTGACAGAGACTCCATATTGCCCCCCTCTGAGACTCCTCAGATAAAAAGTCCACCCACAGGCTGTGCTGACTGAGGAGGGGGCGCCCAGGGGACTCACCAAACCGGACCAGGGACCGCTCAGTTCCGCTGTCTGTACCGCGCTGTGTCAGCGCTGGTGAGCTGTGAGGAGATTGTGAGGAGATTCGTGCTGTTACAGCAGCGCTAGAGGCCAAAACTAGTGCTGAAGAGCGTGTGGGCTACAAGAAAATGGCCGCCGCACTTCACTGAGGCGATCTGCGGCAAGATGGCCGCCATGACTCAGCAAAAGTGAAAAAAACAGCACACACACAGCGCCACTCGGCGCTCAGGCCCCAAAACACACAAAAAAGACCCCAAGCATATCTGCAGACCAGCATTAGCCCCTCCAAGAACAGTGTTACCCCCCAGGCACCCCACACAGCACAGCGCCAGCAATGGTGACAGAGAGTGACAATGAAATACATGGGGAGACAGGGAAAATCCCCCACAGAGAAACACACAGCCTTTTGTACTCACCTGCAGGCAGGAGAGACTACTTACCTGTCCCCTGAGGGACACACTGGTGTGTTTCTGACAGGACTATCACAGTGCAGTACTGAGTAGCTGTCGGCCCGGTCCACCGCGAAAGATACAGTCAGTCAGGAACTGTTCAGTCTTGAGAGGACCGTGGGAGCATGAAAGCAACCCGGCCACCCCTGGAGTCATGGGGCCTGTCGTGAACTGAGTCTCACGCACACAAGGCGAGGATCAGCACGCTCGATGGTCGAAAAGGGAAGACTACGAGGATATCTTGTACCCAACCTGTTGCCCAGCCGACAGTTGATAGAAAATTCTCAAAAATAAAATAAAAAAGAATTCCAGAAAAGGAATAAAAATAGGTCAGGAGACTGGCTCCTGAGAGAGCCACGTCTTCTCCTTCTGCTAGGCGGAAAAAAACTGAAGTCTGCTGACTGTAGTGGGAGGGTTATGTCCGGAGGGACCGCCCCCTGGGTGGGGCTGTTCAGCTCTGGCTTTTAGAATGTATGTATAACATTTCACATTCTGCCTAGGTCTTCCCCTGCAAGCAGGGACATAACCCACGTGTAAAGTGTAAAGAGACACCGTGTCAGTCCATGGATGGTAAGAGAAATAGGTTTAACCTTAAACTACGTAGAGGGTTCTTTACTGTAAGAGCGGCAAGGATGTGGAATTTCCTTCCACAGGCAGTGGTTTCAGCAGGGGGCATCGATATTTAAAAAAAACTTTTAGATAAGCACCTGAACGACCGCAACATACAGGGATATGCAATGTAATACTGATATATAATCACACACATAGGTTGGACTTGATGGACTTGTGTCTTTTTTCAACCTCACCTACTATGTAACTTTGTAACTATGTATCTCCCTGTATTCATGAAAGGGGAATTTTTGAACTTACCGTAAAATCCTTTTCTTGGGGGACATAGGACTGTAGGAATTCTAGGAGATGTGGTTTATATTGCTGCCTTAAGGAGGTTTGGACACTGGCCAAACAAAAAAGTCAAATCTGCCCCTGTATAACCTTGCCCCCAACCTTCAATGCCTCAGTTTTGTGAGCAAGCAGTACATAAGGCCAATAACACAGAGCGGCGTAACCTGTGTCCCTCAGTGGACTTCAAGAAAAGGATTTTACGGTACATACACAAATCCTAATGTTTTATAGTCCATTAAGGGACATAGGAATGTAGTAATTCTTGGACGCATAAGATATCCAAACACAATCCAACCTCCGGGTAGGCAACATCCATTAAAAAATCCAATGTATGTGAAAATCTTATTAGAAGAAAAGGAAGAAAACAATGCCTAAACAAATCAAAATTAAAGGCATTAGGAAAGAATCTGGTGTACCAAAAGCAGGGCAGGTAACACCACTCAGGACGTTTAAAGAAAAAGGAAAGAAACTCCCAGTGGCTTGTGTGCAGCTTGAATGATGTATTGACTCATGATAAAAGTATTAGATAATTTTATTATACATGGATATCGAATTTACAAATTCATTAGAAAAGTACAAGTAAAAAAGAGGGATTGGGGAATGGATCCAATTACATAGAAGGGAACAACAATAAGAGCTCTGGTGTACAAATTATAACGTATTACAGTCATGTGTCATAATAACCATATACAGGTCACCACTATGGGTTGGCATGTATATGGATCCCCAACGCGTTTCGATCTTTAATAGTGTGATGATCTTCCTCAGGGGTATCATGTAGACATCTTGCGTGAAATAACATATGTGCTAAACCAGAGTATATAAAAACATGGTGGATAATTTCTCCATGAGGACCAACCAGCAGGAAGAAGCGAAGAACCCAGGATCTGCCTTTTTATAGGCTATTTTCAAAAGTGTTTAGGTGTGTATCATTTCCCTGCTACTTAGTTGCAGTCTCCTTCTAACAGTGCATATCATCAAGGATCTGGTCTGTAAGAAAATTCAGTCCAAATGTCTATCCTTTTATTGGGGATCACTGAAAGATATCCTGTTTAGCTGCATGGGTCCTGTCTATGTTGCAGTCTGCTTGTCCAAATGGAAGTGCCACCACTTAGGACAGACTGCTATCAGAAAAAAACAATGGACTTCAAGAAGAACGGGGAGGACCACCAATTAACCAAAATTTAGACCAACAGTTAAAGTGTTAACAAAATAAGAATGTTTTCTAAGGTAAAGGCCAAAGCATAGAATACTTAAAGTGTAGGTAAACCCTCCTATCATTTTCAACCAAGGAAGCTGCCATCTTTGCCTCTGTTTGATCTACAACTGCCATGATGCTGCACATGTGATCAGTTATGACACCAGCCATTGGATGGTTTGACAGTTTGGTTGAGAGCACAACCAATGGGAGGGTTACATTTCCGGCACGTGCCGGAAATGTATCTGTTTTATGGATGGGTTTACTTTAACCTTTGACCTCAAGGAAAGGAAATTTGGACAAATAAAGTATGTCTAAAGTTCAAGTAGTGAACAGCAAGGGGGGGGGGGGGTAGTTTAACTATAATGACTTCAGGGAAAGGGGAGATTCATAATAAAACAGCCATCTCAGCAGTATTCTAAAGGGAGGGAGCTAAGAGGACTTTCATTATCAAACAAATAAGGGTACAGTACTATGTCCCTTTTTAAGGAAGGGGTGGAGCTATATACAGACCTATATGACAGAGAAAGCTGATTGAGGAAAGATATAATGCAATAAGTGCACAGGGACATTAGAATGAGAAGGATGAGATCTACCAAAGCAATAGATAATACAGCATTGTAATAGATACATCACAATCTGTCTGATTATATGTGAAAAATCAGTATGGTGTAGAGAAGAAAACAATGTGTGAATTCACCCGAAGAGTGCTCTGCAGCTAACTCACACTATACACGATGGTCTGGAAAGCACCATAAGCAGAGTCCAGTGTCTGAAGGTCACATTCCAGGCGATCTCCACAGTCTGTGATCATGTGTCCATGTATGACCTCCAAAGCTATTGCTGAGGAAAAGCCTATATTGATAACTGCTTTATAGAGACCAGCTCAAGCAGTATAGTAAACATCTTGATTGAACAGAAAAAACATCTTAGAAGTACAGAGTATAATAATGAAAGAATAGAAATTCAAAAATATATATTTGAAAATTATACTTTGAATTTACCTTGGAAAAAATTGTCCAAACTATTTGGAAACAGGGAAAAAAACTCAGGCCTGGGGATTAGAAGTGGGGTTATACGGGGGCTAGTCTAACAGGTTTTATTTTGTTTGCTAATGTCCAAACCATCTGAAGCAGCAATTAATGTGTCCAAGAATGACTGCATTAATACATGGGCGATAAAGAAAAAGACCACCTACAAATAATTTAATAAATCATATAAAACATAAGTTTGTCATAAGAATCTTCTTTTTTTATTTGCTCGGCGTTTTAGTAAATGTTTTATTTGTGTATTGTAATTGTTTATTGAAAATAATAAAGAGAATTTTCCAAAAAATATATATAGGTACATTTTTTAAATGTGGTTCCATTTGGTACGATTCTTATAGACATCTATTGGCAATACAAGTAAATCAGGCATAGACCATTGTTCTGATAATGACATTTCTCATACATGTATGAGAAAATTGTTTAAAAAAGTAAGTCTTTTGTACTTTAAAACTAAACAGCTTCTCTCTTTTGTTTTCAAATGATTAATGGAATATCATTGGTTACTATAGTTAACAAAGACATTTCCAAAGATGTCGAAAGTAATGCCATTCTGTCATACCACATTACAGCTTGTTCATTTCATATTACACTGCGGCATGCACATCACCTAGAGAGGATGATACTACCTCTTAAAAGTGCATGACATTTAATGTTAAAAAGCAACTTACGTTATGAACTATATATGATTCATTATGCATATGTTATTAACAAGATACTCAGATCAGCAGGGATCCTAATCAGAGACTTAAAGTTCCATCCTTAGTCGCTGAAGACGACCTATAAATCAAACACTTTGGGTCTAAGAATAGCCCATTAAATAATCATCAGGGATTGAAGAAAATAAAAAGTATTGTAGATTCCTTGTTCATATATGTTTTAATGGAAATTCAGTTTGGCGATTTGCTAAATGTACCGTATAGCAAAAATGCAAATCAGTTTTTTTTTAGTCACTTATTATTTATAAAACTGTCAGTGCCCTTATTACAAACAATTAGTCCAGTCCATAAAACTGGGGTAAATGAGAATGGTATTAACTTGAAAAATAACCTTGATCTTAAGAACACCTGGTATTTACTTGGCCAATTTAAAGGGAACACATGATGAAAAAAGTGTTGCCTTTGGCATAAATAACATCAAAATGGTCACTTGATTCACAAAATATATGCAAATCTTGACTTTTTTTTAGCTGTCCAACTTGGCCCCTCCCTAGTCACATGCCAAACATCCCTAGTGGTCTTTGAACCCGCACATTATAGTCTAAACATATACTGTAGGTGCACCTTCAAACAAAGTGCACTTATCCCTCTCCGCCCTCTGGTATGCCAGTGTAACCACCCCACCCCACCCCAGAAACAAACTTACCTTGTGCTGAGAGCCAGTCCCATAAAACCATATGAGAATCTACTGAATTAACAACAGTTCCATTAACCTTAGCTTGTATAAAGTGTTTTTTTTTTATTTGGGGATAGGGGGAGATGTCCGCACAGGAGACCTTGCATTTTCATGTAAAGTCAAATTTAATATCATGAAATTCTTTCAATTTGTGATAATACACTCTTTTAAATGTTTAGTGTACATAGATAAAGAAAAATAAATATAAAACAACAGTTTTAGAATGTATACACTTCCAAAAAAAAATACCACTAATCCAAATTATTATCGTATTACCTGTAAATGTAATACAGTATTGTTTCCCTGTAAAGAAAGGCAATAGCAAGGACATTATACAGTAAAAAATTAACATAAAACTGTGGAACACAGGCTGGTGTATACTTACCAATAACTCCAAGTTTATTCAGTTTGAGAAAAATGTATATTTTAAACACCAGTTTTTCATCAGTTAGAGGAGTTTATTTAACCACTTCAGCCCCGGAGGATTTGGCTGCCAAAGGATCGGGCCACTTTTTGTGATTCGGCACTGCGTCGCTTTAACTGACAATTGCGCGGTCGTGCAATGTGGCTCCCAAACAAAATCTACATCCTTTTTTTTCCCACAAATACAGCTTTCTTTTGGTGGTATTTGATCACCTCTGCGTTTTTTTTTGCGCTATAAACAAAAATAGAGCAACAATTTAGAAAAAAAAGCAATATTTTTTTACTTTTTGCTATAATAAATATCTCCAAAAAATATATAAAAATATTTTTTTTCCTCAGTTTAGGCCGATACGAATTCTGCATATTTTTGGCAAAAAAATTTGCAATAAGCGTTTATTGATTGGTTTGCACAAAAGTTATAGCATCTACAAAATAGGGGATAGTTTTATGTAATTTTTATTAATATTTTTTTTTTACTAGCAATGGCGGCGATCAGCAATTTTTATTGTGACTGCGACATTATGGCAGACACATTGGACACTTTTGACGCTATTTTGGGACCATTCACATTTATACAGCGATCAGTGCTATAAAAATGCACTGATTACTGTATAAATGTGACTGGCAGTGAAGGGGTTAACCACTAGGTGGCTAGGAAGGAGTTAAGTGTGTCCTAGGGAGTGATTCTAACTGTTAGGGGGGCGTGGCTTACTGTGACACGACACTGATCGCTGTTCCCGATGAGAGGGAGCAGACGATCAGTGTCCTGTCACTAGGCAGAACGGGGAGATGCCTTGTTTATACTGGCCTCTCTCCGTTCTGCTGCTCAGTGACCCGATTGCGAGACACCGGCGGACATCGAGTCCGCCGTTTCCGCGGGCACGGTCACGGAGCTAGCGGCAGGGGCTCCGCTGTGGGGTGCTTTTAACCGCCTGTAAAGCAACGCTCCTACAGCGCTGCAAAGATGCGGCTTGCAGGAATTTTTTTTACCATCCTGCCAGCGCACCGCTCCAGTGTGAAGGCCCTCAGGCTTTCACATTGGAGTGAGAGGAGAGGCGCTTTAGGCTGCTTTCACACTGAGGCGCGTTCCAGGCGCTATAGGCGCCTGGAAAGCGCCTTGAAATAGCCTCTTCTTTCACTCCAATGTGAAAGACCGAGCGCTTTCACACTGGAGCAGTGTGCTGGCAGGACGGTAAAAAAGGTCCTGCTAGCCGCATCTTTGAGGCGCTGTAGGAGCGGTGTATACATTGCTCCTACAGCGCCCCTGCCCATTGAAATCAAAATAGCGGCGCTTTACCTTTGACAGCGCAACGCCCCAGTGTGAAAGTAGCCTTATAGGCGCTATTTTTAGCACTATAGCGCCTGTAAAGCGCCTCAGTGTGAAAGCAGCTTATCAAGGAAAGAATGATCAATGTACATTTATGTAAAAGAAAAAAAAGATTGTACTTCCAAAAACCCTTATATTACTGACACTAAGCTCTCCACTATCTCAGAATGAGTACTCTACAATTTTAGAAGGATATTTTTTTTTTTGAGTCTGTGGACTTCCGTTAATCATGGCCCAGAACCGTATCCCTTTTCTGTGGAGCTACTGGTACCCACATGAATAGTACTGTACCATGTTTAGTGGCTTATTCTAGACACTGTATGACTCACAACCTATAGGAAGACAAGTTGTCACCAAGCTTAAAATGTGCTACATCATATGATCTGTCTGGCTGTACAAGAATATTCACTTATACATCAGCATACCAAAAATAAAACAATGATTTTTTTATTTATTATTATTCATTGAGGGCCCATTTAATTTAATCATTGCTGTACTCCAAGACATAATATTTTAACATTTCTCATTTAACTGGTACAGTAACAAAAACGGCCACGTTTAATCTTTTCTATAACATTTGCTTAGAATCTACAATAGTAGGAAACATCACTATATTTGTTGCACCATGCATCCACACAAGACTTTAACCACTTGCCGACCAGCTTGCGTAAATATACTGCCGCCACCTTTAATCTTTTCTTTAACATTTGCTTAGACTCTACAATAGCAGGAAACATCACTATATGATTAAATGTGTTTTTTTATTTATTTATTTTTTGAATATGTATTATACCAAAAAGTAAAAAATAAATAAAAAATTAAAAAATTTACGCTTTTTGTTTGTTTATAGCGCACAAAATAAAAACCGCATAGGTGATCAAATACCACCAAAAGAAATCTTTATTTGTGGGAAAAAAAGGACATGATTTTTTTTTTGGATACAACGTTGCACGGCCTCGCAATTGTCAGTTAAAGTGATGCAGTGCCGTATCGCAAAAAATGGCCTGGTCAGGAAGTGGGTAAAACCTTTCCGGGGCTGAAGTGGTTAATTATATATAGTTATACGTAGATGAACCTTATCACTTTATTTTTACATCCCTGCAAAAGATCATAACTTGAATATAAAACTAGGCTTGACTATTCACAAGAGTTAGGTTGCCAAGTCATGCAAAAAATAACTGCAGTGACTGTAACTGCATTATGTTTTTCATGTTTCCTTTAAGTAAAACATTATGACAGACTGTGACTGAGCTCCCTGGGAAACGGCGCAACACCGATCTCGGTAAGGAGCAGATGACGCTGTCCAATCACAGCCGATCACATGTAAATACGGAAGTGCTGTTTATCATCTCTCCTCACCTTACCCTGACAGAGTGTGAAGAGAGGAGAGACGATCAGCGGCATCTCCTTGCAGGGGAGATTGTAGAAATAATCAGGGCACTGATCATCAGTGCTCTGATCATCAGTGCAGCCCCAGCAGTACCCAGAAGTGCCACTAATCAGTGGCCACCAGTGACACCAATCAGTGCTGCCTTTCAGTGCCCATCAGTGCCTGCTCATCGGTGCCGCCCATCAGTGCCGCCTATTCGTGCCCATCAGTACCACCTATCCTCGCCTCACACTGACGGAGTGTGAGGTGAGGAGAGCCAATTAGCGGCACCTCCTCGCAGGCGAGACTGTACAGATAATCAGGGCACTGATCATCTGTGCCCTGATTATCAATGCAGCCCGAGAAGTGCTCAGAAGTGCCACAAATGAGTGCCCATCAGTGACACCAATTAGTGCGCATCAGTGACACCAATCAGTGCTGCTTTTCAGTGCTCATCAGTGCTGTCCATTTGTGCCACCTATCAGTGCGCATATCAGTGCCACCTATCAGTGCCCATCAGTGCGGCATATTAGTGCCTCCTTATCAGTGTCACCTAATCAGTGCCCTTCAGTGCAGCCTCATCAGTACCCATCAATGCAGCCTATCAGTGCCGCCTGTCTTTTTTCATTTATAAAAAATCCAGTGTTGATTAAATACCACCTATTATACCCACTCTATTTGTGTGAAAAAAAAATATCAAAATTTCATTTGGGTACAGCGTTGCATGACCGCACAATTGTCATTTAAAGTGTGACAGCGCTGAAAGCTGAAAATTGGCCTGGGCAGGAAGGGTGTGAAAGTGCCCTGTATTAAAGCGGTTAAAGTACTTCTCACTTCTGCACTCTGCATGCTGGGAGTGCAGCAGTCAGGAGTGTGCAATATATGGCAGTTGGGGTTATACCCTGCACATTATATACTCCCGACCAGTATACTCTGTGCTCGATGCTGGATGTTACATAGCCCCTACTGTTGTATGTTACATGTTTGTGAAAATTGGTCTGTATGTTACATTCTTCTGACCACAGCATTCTGTATCTTGACTAGTGATGAGCCGAACACCCCCGGGTTCGGTTCGCACCAGAACCCGCGAACGGACCGAAAGTTCGTACGAACATTAGAACCCTATTAAAATACAATGGATGCGAACGTTCGAATTCTAAAGTGCTAATTATAACAACTATTATGCATGTTATTGTCCTAAAAAGGGTTTGGGAACCCGGGTTCTGCACCAGGGGACATGTATCAATGCAAAAAGAAGTTTTAAAAACGGTCGTTTTTCGGGAGCAGTCATTTTAATGATGCATAAAGTGAAAAAAAAAAGTCAAATATTCCTTTAAATATCGTACCTGGGGGGTGTCTAAAGTATGCCTGTGAAGTGCCACGTGTTTCCCGTGTTTAGAACTGTCCCTGCACAAAATGACACTTCTAAAGGAAAAAAAAGCCATTTAAAACTGCTTGCGGCTTTAATGGAATGTCTGGTCCCGGTAATATGGATGAAAATCTTTAAGAAAAATGGCATAGCTACCCCATGACCCCCCCCTACCCCAGCCCATTACCAGCCCCTTTGGGTCTTGTATGGATATTAAGGGGAACCCCGCACATAAAATAAAAAAGGCCCTATATACTCTGAACAGCCGTATACAGGCGGTGCATACAAGACAGGGACTGTAGGTTTGTTCTTATGTAGAATGTGTTTGTAATTTTGAACAGGTACATTGTTGAAGTGTAGCTCCAGCCCAAAAATCTATTTTTAAACTTTTTGGAAAACATAGGTAAGGGTTATCACCCCTGTAACATTTGTTTTGCTGTCTGTGCCCCTGTTCAGAACATTTCACCTCACTTTCCGTCCCAATGACAACTGTTTTTGAAATGTGGTGTTTTTCTTGAAACAAGGATTGCTGATAAAGCATCAGTACAGAGGAGACACCTTTCGCCCATATTTATTCTTACAGGAGAGAATTTTCCTTCCTAGTGGTAGATTTCCTCTCACTTCCTGTTGTCTTCTTGCGTTTGCAAGTAGGAGTCGTTTGTAAGTTGGATTTTTGAAAGTAGGGACCTGCCGTATATACTCTGCAGAAATAGGCCCCTTAGTTGTTGGTGTTGGCACAACACTGTAAGCACTCACAGTTACTCTTGGTTGGTGCTGGAACGCCCTGCTGTCAACTATTATATCAGGAATTTTAATTACATATAATTGTTGAACAGTGGTAGTAAAAATTGGGCCTTTGATGGTGGTGCTGGTGCCACAACACTGTAAGCCCTGACAGTTACTCTTGGTGGGTGCAGCAATGGGCCCTGCTGTGAATTATTAGATCAAGAATTGTAATTGCATGCCCCTGTTGAACAGGGGCTGAAAAATTGGGCCTTTCGTGGTGGTGGTGGTGGTGGTGGCGTTGCCACAACACTGTAAGCCCTCAGAGTTACTCTTGGTGGGTGCAGCAATGGGCCCTGCTGTGAATTATTAGATCAAGAATTGTAATTGCATGCCCCTGTTGAACAGGGGCTGAAAAATTGGGCCTTAGGCACTGGTGGCACAACACTACAACCCCTCACAGATACTGTACTTGGAGCACAGCAATGAGCCCTGTTGCAAAGTATTGCTTCAAAAATTGTAATGACACGCCCCTGTTAAACAGGGGCTGAAAAATTGGGCCTTAGGCACTGGTGGCACAACACTACAACCCCTCACAGATACTGTACTTGGAGCACAGCAATGAGCCCTGTTGCAAAGTATTGCTTCAAAAATTGTAATGACACGCCCCTTTTAAACAGGGGCTGAAAAATTGGGCCTTAGCCACTGGTGGCGGCACCCATAAACAAAAATGATCTTCCAAGCTATCATCATCAATCGTATCATTGAGGACTCGGAGGAGGAGGATAGCCAGTCAACATAACAGCACAGGCACTCAGCATCAGCATCAGTCTTGAAGGGATGTGACATGTTAAAATCAATTAGTCTGTTATATCAGCATCAGGTGTGTGGTAGCTGGTGGTGATCCAAGACTGGTTCATCTTGATGAAAGTCAGTCGATCAACCGAGTCGGTGGACAGGCGCACCCTGTGATCCGTGACAAATCCTCCAGCAGCACTGAATGTGCGTTCCGAAAGAACGCTGGATGCAGGACAGGCCAGTAGCTCAATTGCATACTGTGCAAGCTCTGGCCAGTGATCCATCCTCAAGACCCAGTAAGCCAGAGGATTTTCGGTGGGGAAGGTGTCCAAGTCTGACCTTGCCCCTAGATATTCCTGCACCATGTTTATCAGACGCTGGCGATGGTTGCTGGAACCGATCATACTTTGGGGCTGCGGACTAAAGAATTGTCTGAACGCATCGGTCAGACGGCCACCTTCCCCACCGCTCCTTCTTTGACTGCCCGAAGCCTCAGCAACTCGTTGTCCAGGACCAGGAGTTTGTAACCTCCCAGTCTCTGGGAACGCGTTGCACAGACCTTTCTGCAAGGCCTCCCGGAGTTGTCTCATCCTCTGCTCCCTCTGCGAAGGTAACATAAGGTCCGCAACCTTACCCTTGTACCGTGGATCAAGGAGAGTGGCCAGCCAGTAATGGTCCCTCTCCTTGATCCGAAGAATACGAGGATCCTTCCGCAGACTTTGCAGGATCAGGGAGGCCATGCAGCGTAGGTTTGCTGAGGCATTCGCTCCGGAGTCCTCTGGGTCACTAAGGACGACATGATCCGCAGCCACCTCCTCCCAGCCACGTACAAGTCCACTGGTTTCTTGGGACTGTAAATCATCCCTAAAAGACTGCTGCTGATGATGCTGAGTGCCAGCCTCCACCTCCATGCTGACACAATCCTCCTCCTCCTCCTCTTCCTGTGCGATGGGTGGGACAGAAGGAACACTGTCTGGGTAAAGGGGGCCTTGAGAGGCAAGGAAGTCCTCCTCTTCCTGCCTCTGTTCTGCCTCAAGTGCCCTGTCCATTATTCCATGCAGCGTGTGCTCCAACAGGTGGACAAGAGGTACAGTGTCACTGATGCATGCACTGTCACTGCTCACCATCCTCGTGGCCTCCTCAAATGGTGCCAGGACAGTGCATGCATCCCTGATCATGCCCCACTGGCGTGGAGAAAAAAAACCAAGCTCCCCTGACCCTGTCCTGGTGCCGTAGTCGCACAGGTACTCATTGATGGCCCTCTGCTGCGTGTGCAGCCGCTGCAGCATGGCCAACGTTGAGTTCCACCTGGTGGGCATGTCACATATAAGGCGGTTCTTGGGCAGGTTCAACTCCTTTTGCAGCTCAGCCAGGCGAGCACTGGCATTATAAGATCTGCGGAAATGCACACAGACTTTCCTGGCCTGCCTCAGGACATCCTGTAAGCCCGGGTACCTGCCCAAGAACCGCTGCACCACCAGGTTAAGGACGTGAGCCACACAGGGCACATGGGTCAGTTGTCCCTGTCGGAGGGCGGAGAGGAGGTTGGTGCCATTGTCGCAAACCACCATTCCTGGCTTAAGCTGGCGTGGCGTCAACCACCTCTCGGCCTGGCCCTGCAGAGCAGACAGGACCTCTGCCCCAGTGTGGCTTCTGTCCCCCAAACACCTCTCGGCCTGGCCCTGCAGAGCAGACAGGACCTTTGCCCCAGTGTGGCTTCTGTCCCCCAAACACACCAGCGCAAGCACGGCATGGCATCTTTTTGCCTGCGTACTTGCGTAGCCCCGTGAACGGCTATGGAGCACCGCTGGTTCATAGGACAAACCACAGGAAGAGGCCACGGAGGAAGAAGAAGAGGAGGGGGTGGAGGAGAGAGGTGTGTCACAACCAGTAGTAGCATTTTGGAGGCGTGGCGGTGGAACAACCTCCAACACTACTGCACCTTGTCCTGCATCCTTCCCAGCTGCCAAAAGAGTGACCCAATGGGCCGTGAAAGAAAGGTAACGTCCCTGTCCATGCCTGCTGGACCATGAGTCAGCGGTAATATGCACCTTACCGCTGACCGCCCTGTCCAGCGAGGCCAAGACATTGCCTTCCACATGCCGGTAGAGAGCCGGAATAGCCTTCCGTGAGAAAAAGTGGCGTTTGGGAACCTGCCACTGAGGAACCGCACATTGCACAAACTCACGGAAGGGGGCCGAGTCTACCAACTGAAAAGGCAGCAGTTGAAGCGCTAGCAATTTAGCCAAGCTAGCATTCAACCGCTGGGCATGTGGATGGCTGGGAGTGAACTTCTTTCGACGGTCCAGCAGCTGGGGCAGGGAAATTTGCCTGCTAGAATCGGACTTCGGTGTACTGCTAGCAGAGTGGCCGCAAGTACTTGGCTGTGACACACCTAATTCTACACCTTCATTCCTCTCAGTGCATGTTTCAGAGAGGACTGAAGTTATAGTGGGGTTGGAGATCCCAGCTGATGCGGTGCAAGGAGAGGTCCGCTTTGTTCTTTGGTGTGGGTCTTTGAGGTAGGCTTGCCAACGAGCTGCATGGCAGGTCAACATATGTCTGGTCAGGCATGTGGTACCCAAGCGGCTGATGTTTTGGCCACGCGATATACGCTTGAGACATATGTTGCAAACAGCAGCTGTGCGATCTGATGCACTAGCCTCAAAAAAGGCCCACACCAAGGAACTTTTTGAATGACGGGCAGAGGCAGCGCCCTGCACAGGCGGAGCTCTGCGGTGTGATTCCGTCGGTGTACTGCCCTTACGCTGGCCACCAAAGGGCATCCTGCCTCGTTGGAGATGTGCCTCCTCCTCATCCTCCTCCTCTTCTCTCCTATTAGGCACCCACGTGGAGTCAGTGACCTCATCATCCCCTCCCTCCTCATCACTGGAGCCAATCTGGCAGTATGCTGCAGCTGCTGGAACATGACTGCCAGATTGGTGTCCTTCTTGAGCATCCCCTCTGTCTGCTCTCACGCTACTGCCTTCCTGTAGCTGGGTTTCATCATCAGACCCTTCGAAACGCTGGGCATCCTCCTGGAGCATGTACCCAACACTGTGCTCAAACAGTTCGGGGGACTCCTCAGGAGGAGGACATGGTGGGTCTAGGGAAGGAGTGACTGATGATGAGTCTGACATTGATACCAGGGAAGAGGACGCTTTGGCAGCTGCTTTGCCAGTACCCTGAGCCTGGGTGAGAGAGGATGAGGAGGAGGAGGAGGGCTTGGTCATCCACTCTACCAAGTCTTCGGCATGATGTGGCTCAACATGTCCAGCTGCCGAAAAGAAGGACAAGCGTGTCCCATGGCCATGTGCTGATGACAATGCACCGCGTCCACGACCAGCACTGTTGCCCCCAGACACAGAGCCTGCTTGCCCTCTTTTATTGCCTCCTGACTGTCTGCCTCTCCTTGTTTGCCTTCCAGACATTCTAATAGATGGCCTGCAGGGAGATGGGAAAAAAGCAATAAGGGCTACCTTCAGGTGTCCTTCTCTGTCCCTTTACTTAAGGATTTCTAAATATGGTTGAGGATGATTGCTTTTGCACAGAATAGCACAATGACAATTTCCCTGACTGTCCAAAAAACAAGGATTTCAAAGATGGTTGATGAGGAATGCTTTAGCACACTATAGCACAAGGAGAATTCCCCTCACTTTCCTTCTTTGTCCCTAGAAACAAGGACTCGCACAGTAAAAGAAACTGACACTCTCCCTACCTAGAGTTTTCTGTCCCTAGAAAAAATGTTTTTTTAAAGCACACTATAGCACAAGGAGAATTCCCCTCACTTTCCTTCTTTGTCCCTAGAAACAAGGACTCGCACAGTGAAAGAAACTGACACTCTCCCTACCTAGAGTTTTCTGTCCCTAGAAAAAATGTTTTTTTTAAAGCACACTATAGCACAAGGAGAATTCCCCTCACTTTCCTTCTTTGTCCCTAGAAACAAGGACTCGCACAGTGAAAGAAACTGACACTCTCCCTACCTAGAGTTTTCTGTCCCTAGAAAAAATGTTTTTTTAAAGCACACTATAGCACAAGGAGAATTCCCCTCACTTTCCTTCTTTGTCCCTAGAAACAAGGACTCGCACAGTGAAAGAAACTGACACTCTCCCTACCTAGAGTTTTCTGTCCCTAGAAAAAATGTTTTTTTAAAGCACACTATAGCACAAGGAGAATTCCCCTCACTTTCCTTCTTTGTCCCTAGAAACAAGGACTCGCACAGTAAAAGAAACTGACACTCTCCCTACCTAGAGTTTTCTGTCCCTAGAAAAAATGTTTTTTTTAAAGCACACTATAGCACAAGGAGAATTCCCCTCACTTTCCTTCTTTGTCCCTAGAAACAAGGACTCGCACAGTGAAAGAAACTGACACTCTCCCTACCTAGAGTTTTCTGTCCCTAGAAAAAATGTTTTTTTAAAGCACACTATAGCACTAGGAGAATTCCCCTCACTTTCCTTCTTTGTCCCTAGAAACAAGGACTCGCACAGTGAAAGAAACTGACACTCTCCCTACCTAGAGTTTTCTGTCCCTAGAAAAAATGTTTTTTTAAAGCACACTATAGCACAAGGAGAATTCCCCTCACTTTCCTTCTTTGTCCCTAGAAACAAGGACTCGCACAGTAAAAGAAACTGACACTCTCCCTACCTAGAGTTTTCTGTCCCTAGAAAAAATGTTTTTTTAAAGCACACTATAGCACAAGGAGAATTCCCCTCACTTTCCTTCTTTGTCCCTAGAAACAAGGACTCGCACAGTAAAAGAAACTGACACTCTCCCTACCTAGAGTTTTCTGTCCCTAGAAAAAATGTTTTTTTTAAAGCACACTATAGCACAAGGAGAATTCCCCTCACTTTCCTTCTTTGTCCCTAGAAACAAGGACTCGCACAGTGAAAGAAACTGACACTCTCCCTACCTAGAGTTTTCTGTCCCTAGAAAAAATGTTTTTTTAAAGCACACTATAGCACAAGGAGAATTCCCCTCACTTTCCTTCTTTGTCCCTAGAAACAAGGATTCGCACAGTAAAACACACTGACACTCTCCCTACCTATCCTTCTCTTTCCCTAAACTAAAGGAATCCAGGTTAAGCAAGAAAGAAATAAATGTCACTGTCCCTGCCTATGCTTGTCTTTCCCTGCTCCGGAACACACTACACTAGGCCGCCGTGCTGGCGGCCTTTTATAGTGTGGGGCGTGTACTAAACACCCTCAGCAATAATTGGCCACAGGCATCCTGCCTGTGGCCAATCATTGCTCTCCTCGCTGCCGACGCTGTGATTGGCCAAGCATGCGGGGTCACAGTGCATGCTTGGCCAATCACAGCGCCTGGATGACACTGCGATGGCGTAGTGCATTGTGGGCCGTTCGCGTCACTCGAATTTGGCGCGAACGGCCCAAATCGTTCGATCTTCGTCGAACGATCGAACAGCCGATGTTCGAGTCGAACACGAAGCTCATCCCTAATCTTGGCTGCACATGAGGTACGCCTGATTATTGCACTCTATAAATTATATTCTTATTCCCGCACTCTGCATGCTATGCTGTTATTACATACTTTTGACTAGTGATGAGCCGAACACCCCCGGGTTCGGTTCGCACCAGAACCCGCGAACGGACCGAAAGTTCGAACGAACATTAGAACCCTATTAAATACAATGGATGCGAACGTTCGAATTCTAAAGTGCTAATTATAAAAACTATTATGCATGTTATTGTCCTAAAAAGGGTTTGGGAACCCGGGTTCTGCACCAGGGGACATGTATCAATGCAAAAATAAGTTTTAAAAACGGTCGTTTTCCGGGAGCAGTCATTTTAATGATGCATAAAGTGAAAAAAAAAAAGTCAAATATTCCTTTAAATATCGTACCTGGGGGGTGTCTAAAGTATGCCTGTGAAGTGCCACGTGTTTCCCGTGTTTAGAACTGTCCCTGCACAAAATGACACTTCTAAAGGAAAAAAAAGCCATTTAAAACTGCTTGCGGCTTTAATGTAATGTCTGGTCCCGGTAATATGGATGAAAATCTTTAAGAAAAATGGCATAGCTACCCCATGACCCCCCCCCTACCCCAGCCCATTACCAGCCCCTTTGGGTCTTGTATGGATATTAAGGGGAACCCCGCACATAAAATAAAAAAGGCCCTATATACTCTGAACAGCCGTATACAGGCGGTGCATACAAGACAGGGACTGTAGGTTTGTTCTTATGTAGAATCTGTTTGTAATTTTGAACAGGTACATTGTTGAAGTGTAGCTCCAGACCAAAAATCTATTTTTAAACTTTTTGGAAAACATAGGTAAGGGTTATCACCCCTGTAACATTTGTTTTGCTGTCTGTGCCCCTGTTCAGAACATTTCACCTCACTTTCCGTCCTAATGACAACTGTTTTTGAAATGTGGTGTTTTTCTTGAAACAAGGATTGCTGATAAAGCATCAGTACAGAGGAGACACCTTTCTCCCATATTTATTCTTACAGGAGAGAATTTTCCTTCCTAGTGGTAGATTTCCTCTCACTTCCTGTTGTCTTCTTGCGTTTGCAAGTAGGAGTCGTTTGTAAGTTGGATGTTTGAAAGTAGGGACCTGCCGTATATACTCTGCAGAAATAGGCCCCTTAGTTGTTGGTGTTGGCACAACACTGTAAGCACTCACAGTTACTCTTGGTTGGTGCTGGAACGCCCTGCTGTCAACTATTATATCAGGAATTTTAATTACATATAATTGTTGAACAGTGGTAGTAAAAATTGGGCCTTTGATGGTGGTGCTGGTGCCACAACACTGTAAGCCCTGACAGTTACTCTTGGTGGGTGCAGCAATGGGCCCTGCTGTGAATTATTAGATCAAGAATTGTAATTACATGCCCCTGTTGAACAGGGGCTGAAAAATTGGGCCTTAGGCACTGGTGGCACAACACTGCAACCCTTCACAGATACTGTACTTGGAGCACAGCAATGAGCCCTGTTGCAAAGTATTGCTTCAAAAATTGTAATGACACGCCCCTGTTAAACAGGGGCTGAAAAATTGGGCCTTAGGCACTGGTGGCACAACACTGCAACTCCTCACAGATACTGTACTTGGAGCACAGCAATGAGCCCTGTTGCAAAGTATTGCTTCAAAAATTGTAATTACACGCCCCTGTTAAACAGGGGCTGAAAAATTGGGCGTTAGGCACTGGTGGCGGCACCCATAAACAAAAATGATCTTCCAAGCTATCATCATCAATCGTATCATTGAGGACTCGGAGGAGGAGGATAGCCAGTCAACATAACAGCACAGGCACTCAGCATCAGCATCAGTCTTGAAGGGATGTGACATTTTAAAATCAATTAGTCTGTTATATCAGCATCAGGTGTGTGGTAGCTGGTGGTGATCCAAGACTGGTTCATCTTGATGAAAGTCAGTCGATCAACCGAGTCGGTGGACAGGCGCACCCTGTGATCCGTGACAAATCCTCCAGCAGCACTGAATGTGCGTTCCGAAAGAACGCTGGATGCAGGACAGGCCAGTAGCTCAATTGCATACTGTGCAAGCTCTGGCCAGTGATCCATCCTCAAGACCCAGTAAGCCAGAGGATTTTCGGTGGGGAAGGTGTCCAAGTCTGACCTTGCCCCTAGATATTCCTGCACCATGTTTATCAGACGCTGGCGATGGTTGCTGGAACCGATCATACTTTGGGGCTGCGGACTAAAGAATTGTCTGAACGCATCGGTCAGACGGCCACCTTCCCCACCGCTCCTTCTTTGACTGGCCGAAGCCTCAGCAACTCGTTGTCCAGGACCAGGAGTTTGCAACCTCCCAGTCTCTGGGAACGCGTTGCACAGACCTTTCTGCAAGGCCTCCCGGAGTTGTCTCATCCTCTGCTCCCTCTGCGACGGTAACATAAGGTCCGCAACCTTACCCTTGTACCGTGGATCAAGGAGAGTGGCCAGCCAGTAATGGTCCCTCTCCTTGATCCGAAGAATACGAGGATCCTTCCGCAGACTTTGCAGGATCAGGGAGGCCATGCAGCGTAGGTTTGCTGAGGCATTCGCTCCGGAGTCCTCTGGGTCACTAAGGACGACATGATCCGCAGCCACCTCCTCCCAGCCACGTACAAGTCCACTGGTTTCTTGGGACTGTAAATCATCCCTAAAAGACTGCTGCTGATGATGCTGAGTGCCAGCCTCCACCTCCATGCTGACACAATCCTCCTCCTCCTCCTCCTCCTCCTCCTCCTCCTCCTCCTCTTCCTGTGCGATGGGTGGGACAGAAGGAACACTGTCTGGGTAAAGGGGGCCTTGAGAGGCAAGGAAGTCCTCCTCTTCCTGCCTCTGTTCTGCCTCAAGTGCCCTGTCCATTATTCCACGCAGCGTGTGCTCCAACAGGTGGACAAGAGGTACAGTGTCACTGATGCATGCACTGTCACTGCTCACCATCCTCGTGGCCTCCTCAAATGGTGCCAGGACAGTGCATGCATCCCTGATCATGCCCCACTGGCGTGGAGAAAAAAAACCAAGCTCCCCTGACCCTGTCCTGGTGCCGTAGTCGCACAGGTACTCATTGATGGCCCTCTGCTGCGTGTGCAGCCGCTGCAGCATGGCCAACGTTGAGTTCCACCTGGTGGGCATGTCACATATAAGGCGGTTCTTGGGCAGGTTCAACTCCTTTTGCAGCTCAGCCAGGCGAGCACTGGCATTATAAGATCTGCGGAAATGCACACAGACTTTCCTGGCCTGCCTCAGGACATCCTGTAAGCCCGGGTACCTGCCCAAGAAGCGCTGCACCACCAGGTTAAGGACGTGAGCCACACAGGGCACATGGGTCAGTTGTCCCTGTCGGAGGGCGGAGAGGAGGTTGGTGCCATTGTCGCAAACCACCATTCCTGGCTTAAGCTGGCGTGGCGTCAACCACCTCTCGGCCTGGCCCTGCAGAGCAGACAGGACCTCTGCCCCAGTGTGGCTTCTGTCCCCCAAACACACCAGCGCAAGCACGGCATGGCATCTTTTTGCCTGCGTACTTGCGTAGCCCCGTGAACGGCTACGGAGCACCGCTGGTTCATAGGACAAACCACAGGAAGAGGCCATGGAGGAAGAAGAAGAGGAGGGGGTGGAGGAGAGAGGTGTGTCACAACCAGTAGTAGCATTTTGGAGGCGTGGCGGTGGGACAACCTCCAACACTACTGCACCTTGTCCTGAATCCTTCCCAGCTGCCAAAAGAGTGACCCAATGGGCCGTGAAAGAAAGGTAACGTCCCTGTCCATGCCTGCTGGACCATGAGTCAGCGGTAATATGCACCTTACCGCTGACCGCCCTGTCCAGCGAGGCCAAGACATTGCCTTCCACATGCCGGTAGAGAGCCGGAATAGCCTTCCGTGAGAAAAAGTGGCGTTTGGGAACCTGCCACTGAGGAACCGCACATTGCACAAACTCACGGAAGGGGGCCGAGTCTACCAACTGAAAAGGCAGCAGTTGAAGCGCTAGCAATTTAGCCAAGCTAGCATTCAACCGCTGGGCATGTGGATGGCTGGGAGTGAACTTCTTTCGACGGTCCAGCAGCTGGGGCAGGGAAATTTGCCTGCTAGAATCGGACGTCGGTGTACTGCTAGCAGAGTGGGCGCAAGTACTTGGCTGTGACACACCTAATTCTACACCTTCATTCCTCTCAGTGCATGTTTCAGAGAGGACTGAAGTTATAGTGGGGTTGGAGATCCCAGCTGATGCGGTGCAAGGAGAGGTCCGCTTGGTTCTTTGGTGTGGGTCTTTGAGGTAGGCTTGCCAACGAGCTGCATGGCAGGTCAACATATGTCTGGTCAGGCATGTGGTACCCAAGCGGCTGATGTTTTGGCCACGCGATATACGCTTGAGACATATGTTGCAAACAGCAGCTGTGCGATCTGATGCACTAGCCTCAAAAAAGGCCCACACCAAAGAACTTTTTGAATGACGGGCAGAGGCAGCGCCCTGCACAGGCGGAGCTCTGCGGTGTGATTCCGTCGGTGTACTGCCCTTACGCTGGCCACCAAAGGGCATCCTGCCTCGTTGGAGATGTGCCTCCTCCTCATCCTCCTCCTCCTCCTCTCTCCTATTAGGCACCCACGTGGAGTCATTGACCTCATCATCCCCTCCCTCCTCATCACTGGAGCCAATCTGGCAGTATGCTGCAGCTGCTGGAACATGACTGCCAGATTGGTGTCCTTCTTGAGCATCCCCTCTGTCTGCTCTCACGCTACTGCCTTCCTCTAGCTGGGTTTCATCATCAGACCCTTCGAAACGCTGGGCATCCTCCTGGAGCATGTACCCAACACTGTGCTGAAACAGTTCGGGGGACTCCTCAGGAGGAGGACATGGTGGGTCTAGGGAAGGAGTGACTGATGATTTGTCTGACATTGATACCAGGGAAGACGACGCTTTGGCAGCTGCTTTTCCAGTACCCTGAGCCTGGGTGAGAGAGGATGAGGAGGAGGAGGAGGGCTTGGTCATCCACTCTACCAAGTCTTCGGCATGATGTGGCTCAACATGTCCAGCTGCCGAAAAGAAGGACAAGCGTGTCCCATGGCCATGTGCTGATGACAATGCACCGCGTCCACGACCAGCACTGTTGCCCCCAGACACAGAGCCTGCTTGCCCTCTTTTATTGCCTCCTGACTGTCTGCCTCTCCTTGTTTGCCTTCCAGACATTCTAATAGATGGCCTGCAGGGAGATGGGAAAAAAGCAATAAGGGCTACCTTCAGGTGTCCTTCTCTGTCCCTTGAAACAAGGACTTTCACAGTGAAAGAAACTGACACTGTCCCTACCTAGAGTTTTCTGTCCCTAGAATAAATGTTTTTTTTAATCACAATATAGCACAAGGAAAATTAACTCACTGTCCTTACAGGTCCCTGGAAACAAGGACTTGCAGAGTGAAAGAAACTGACACTGTCCCTACCTAGAGTTTTCTGTCCCTAGAATAAATGTTTTTTTTAAGCACAATATAGCACAAGGACAATTAACTCACTGTCCTTACAGGTCCCTGGAAACAAGGACTTGCAGAGTGAAAGAAAAAAAACACTCTCCCTACCTACAGTTTTCTGTCCCTAGAAAAAATGTTTTTTTTAATCACAATATAGCACAAGGAAAATTAACTCACTGTCCTTACAGGTCCCTGGAAACAAGGACTTGCAGAGTGAAAGAAAAAAAACACTCTCCCTACCTACAGTTTTCTGTCCCTAGAAAAAATGTTTTTTTTAATCACAATATAGCACAAGGAAAATTAACTCACTGTCCTTACAGGTCCCTGGAAACAAGGACTTGCAGAGTGAAAGAAAAAAAAACACTCTCCCTACCTACAGTTTTCTGTCCCTAGAAAAAATGTTTTTTTTAATCACAATATAGCACAAGGAAAATTAACTCACTGTCCTTACAGGTCCCTGGAAACAAGGACTTGCAGAGTGAAAGAAACTGACACTGTCCCTACCTAGAGTTTTCTGTCCCTAGAATAAATGTTTTTTTTAAGCACAATATAGCACAAGGACAATTAACTCACTGTCCTTACAGGTCCCTGGAAACAAGGACTTGCAGAGTGAAAGAAAAAAAACACTCTCCCTACCTAGAGTTTTCTGTCCCTAGAATAAATGTTTTTTTTAATCACAATATAGCACAAGGAAAATTAACTCACTGTCCTTACAGGTCCCTGGAAACAAGGACTTGCAGAGTGAAAGAAACTGACACTGTCCCTACCTAGAGTTTTCTGTCCCTAGAATAAATGTTTTTTTTAAGCACAATATAGCACAAGGACAATTAACTCACTGTCCTTACAGGTCCCTGGAAACAAGGACTTGCAGAGTGAAAGAAAAAAAACACTCTCCCTACCTAGAGTTTTCTGTCCCTAGAATAAATGTTTTTTTTAATCACAATATAGCACAAGGAAAATTAACTCACTGTCCTTACAGGTCCCTGGAAACAAGGACTTGCAGAGTGAAAGAAACTGACACTGTCCCTACCTAGAGTTTTCTGTCCCTAGAATAAATGTTTTTTTTAAGCACAATATAGCACAAGGACAATTAACTCACTGTCCTTACAGGTCCCTGGAAACAAGGACTTGCAGAGTGAAAGAAAAAAAACACTCTCCCTACCTACAGTTTTCTGTCCCTAGAAAAAATGTTTTTTTTAATCACAATATAGCACAAGGAAAATTAACTCACTGTCCTTACAGGTCCCTGGAAACAAGGACTTGCAGAGTGAAAGAAACTGACACTGTCCCTACCTAGAGTTTTCTGTCCCTAGAATAAATGTTTTTTTTAAGCACAATATAGCACAAGGACAATTAACTCACTGTCCTTACAGGTCCCTGGAAACAAGGACTTGCAGAGTGAAAAAAAAAAAACACTCTCCCTACCTACAGTTTTCTGTCCCTAGAAAAAATGTTTTTTTTAAGCACAATATAGCACAAGGACAATTAACTCACTGTCCTTACAGGTCCCTGGAAACAAGGACTTGCAGAGTGAAAGAAAAAAAACACTCTCCCTACCTAGAGTTTTCTGTCCCTAGAATAAATGTTTTTTTTAAGCACAATATAGCACAAGGACAATTAACTCACTGTCCTTACAGGTCCCTGGAAACAAGGACTTGCAGAGTGAAAGAAAAAAAACACTCTCCCTACCTACAGTTTTCTGTCCCTAGAAAAAATGTTTTTTTTAATCACAATATAGCACAAGGAAAATTAACTCACTGTCCTTACAGGTCCCTGGAAACAAGGACTTGCAGAGTGAAAGAAACTGACACTGTCCCTACCTAGAGTTTTCTGTCCCTAGAATAAATGTTTTTTTTAAGCACAATATAGCACAAGGACAATTAACTCACTGTCCTTACAGGTCCCTGGAAACAAGGACTTGCAGAGTGAAAAAAAAAAAACACTCTCCCTACCTACAGTTTTCTGTCCCTAGAAAAAATGTTTTTTTTAAGCACAATATAGCACAAGGACAATTAACTCACTGTCCTTACAGGTCCCTGGAAACAAGGACTTGCAGAGTGAAAGAAAAAAAACACTCTCCCTACCTAGAGTTTTCTGTCCCTAGAATAAATGTTTTTTTTAATCACAATATAGCACAAGGAAAATTAACTCACTGTCCTTACAGGTCCCTGGAAACAAGGACTTGCAGAGTGAAAGAAACTGACACTGTCCCTACCTAGAGTTTTCTGTCCCTAGAATAAATGTTTTTTTTAAGCACAATATAGCACAAGGACAATTAACTCACTGTCCTTACAGGTCCCTGGAAACAAGGACTTGCAGAGTGAAAGAAAAAAAACACTCTCCCTACCTACAGTTTTCTGTCCCTAGAATAAATGTTTTTTTTAATCACAATATAGCACAAGGAAAATTAACTCACTGTCCTTACAGGTCCCTGGAAACAAGGACTTGCAGAGTGAAAGAAACTGACACTGTCCCTACCTAGAGTTTTCTGTCCCTAGAATAAATGTTTTTTTTAAGCACAATATAGCACAAGGACAATTAACTCACTGTCCTTACAGGTCCCTGGAAACAAGGACTTGCAGAGTGAAAGAAAAAAAACACTCTCCCTACCTACAGTTTTCTGTCCCTAGAAAAAATGTTTTTTTTAAGCACAATATAGCACAAGTAAAATTAACTCACTGTCCTTACAGGTCCCTGGAAACAAGGACTTGCAGAGTGAAAGAAACTGACACTGTCCCTACCTAGAGTTTTCTGTCCCTAGAATAAATGTTTTTTTTAAGCACAATATAGCACAAGGACAATTAACTCACTGTCCTTACAGGTCCCTGGAAACAAGGACTTGCAGAGTGAAAGAAAAAAAACACTCTCCCTACCTACAGTTTTCTGTCCCTAGAAAAAATGTTTTTTTTAAGCACAATATAGCACAAGTAAAATTAACTCACTGTCCTTACAGGTCCCTGGAAACAAGGACTTGCAGAGTGAAAGAAAAAAAACACTCTCCCTACCTACAGTTTTCTGTCCCTAGAAAAAATGTTTTTTTTAATCACAATATAGCACAAGGAAAATTAACTCACTGTCCTTACAGGTCCCTGGAAACAAGGACTTGCAGAGTGAAAGAAACTGACACTGTCCCTACCTAGAGTTTTCTGTCCCTAGAATAAATGTTTTTTTTAAGCACAATATAGCACAAGGACAATTAACTCACTGTCCTTACAGGTCCCTGGAAACAAGGACTTGCAGAGTGAAAGAAAAAAAACACTCTCCCTACCTACAGTTTTCTGTCCCTAGAAAAAATGTTTTTTTTAATCACAATATAGCACAAGGAAAATTAACTCACTGTCCTTACAGGTCCCTGGAAACAAGGACTTGCAGAGTGAAAGAAAAAAAACACTCTCCCTACCTACAGTTTTCTGTCCCTAGAAAAAATGTTTTTTTTAATCACAATATAGCACAAGGAAAATTAACTCACTGTCCTTACAGGTCCCTGGAAACAAGGACTTGCAGAGTGAAAGAAAAAAAACACTCTCCCTACCTACAGTTTTCTGTCCCTAGAAAAAATGTTTTTTTTAATCACAATATAGCACAAGGAAAATTAACTCACTGTCCTTACAGGTCCCTGGAAACAAGGACTTGCAGAGTGAAAGAAACTGACACTGTCCCTACCTAGAGTTTTCTGTCCCTAGAATAAATGTTTTTTTTAAGCACAATATAGCACAAGGACAATTAACTCACTGTCCTTACAGGTCCCTGGAAACAAGGACTTGCAGAGTGAAAGAAAAAAAACACTCTCCCTACCTACAGTTTTCTGTCCCTAGAAAAAATGTTTTTTTTAATCACAATATAGCACAAGGAAAATTAACTCACTGTCCTTACAGGTCCCTGGAAACAAGGACTTGCAGAGTGAAAGAAAAAAAACACTCTCCCTACCTACAGTTTTCTGTCCCTAGAAAAAATGTTTTTTTTAATCACAATATAGCACAAGGAAAATTAACTCACTGTCCTTACAGGTCCCTGGAAACAAGGACTTGCAGAGTGAAAGAAAAAAAACACTCTCCCTACCTACAGTTTTCTGTCCCTAGAAAAAATGTTTTTTTTAATCACAATATAGCACAAGGAAAATTAACTCACTGTCCTTACAGGTCCCTGGAAACAAGGACTTGCAGAGTGAAAGAAACTGACACTGTCCCTACCTAGAGTTTTCTGTCCCTAGAATAAATGTTTTTTTTAAGCACAATATAGCACAAGGACAATTAACTCACTGTCCTTACAGGTCCCTGGAAACAAGGACTTGCAGAGTGAAAGAAAAAAAACACTCTCCCTACCTACAGTTTTCTGTCCCTAGAAAAAATGTTTTTTTTAATCACAATATAGCACAAGGAAAATTAACTCACTGTCCTTACAGGTCCCTGGAAACAAGGACTTGCAGAGTGAAAGAAACTGACACTGTCCCTACCTAGAGTTTTCTGTCCCTAGAATAAATGTTTTTTTTAAGCACAATATAGCACAAGGACAATTAACTCACTGTCCTTACAGGTCCCTGGAAACAAGGACTTGCAGAGTGAAAAAAAAAAAACACTCTCCCTACCTACAGTTTTCTGTCCCTAGAAAAAATGTTTTTTTTAAGCACAATATAGCACAAGGACAATTAACTCACTGTCCTTACAGGTCCCTGGAAACAAGGACTTGCAGAGTGAAAGAAAAAAAACACTCTCCCTACCTAGAGTTTTCTGTCCCTAGAATAAATGTTTTTTTTAATCACAATATAGCACAAGGAAAATTAACTCACTGTCCTTACAGGTCCCTGGAAACAAGGACTTGCAGAGTGAAAGAAACTGACACTGTCCCTACCTAGAGTTTTCTGTCCCTAGAATAAATGTTTTTTTTAAGCACAATATAGCACAAGGACAATTAACTCACTGTCCTTACAGGTCCCTGGAAACAAGGACTTGCAGAGTGAAAGAAAAAAAACACTCTCCCTACCTACAGTTTTCTGTCCCTAGAAAAAATGTTTTTTTTAATCACAATATAGCACAAGGAAAATTAACTCACTGTCCTTACAGGTCCCTGGAAACAAGGACTTGCAGAGTGAAAGAAACTGACACTGTCCCTACCTAGAGTTTTCTGTCCCTAGAATAAATGTTTTTTTTAAGCACAATATAGCACAAGGACAATTAACTCACTGTCCTTACAGGTCCCTGGAAACAAGGACTTGCAGAGTGAAAGAAAAAAAACACTCTCCCTACCTACAGTTTTCTGTCCCTAGAAAAAATGTTTTTTTTAAGCACAATATAGCACAAGTAAAATTAACTCACTGTCCTTACAGGTCCCTGGAAACAAGGACTTGCAGAGTGAAAGAAAAAAAACACTCTCCCTACCTACAGTTTTCTGTCCCTAGAAAAAATGTTTTTTTTAATCACAATATAGCACAAGGAAAATTAACTCACTGTCCTTACAGGTCCCTGGAAACAAGGACTTGCAGAGTGAAAGAAACTGACACTGTCCCTACCTAGAGTTTTCTGTCCCTAGAATAAATGTTTTTTTTAATCACAATATAGCACAAGGACAATTAACTCACTGTCCTTACAGGTCCCTGGAAACAAGGACTTGCAGAGTGAAAGAAACTGACACTGTCCCTACCTAGAGTTTTCTGTCCCTAGAATAAATGTTTTTTTTAAGCACAATATAGCACAAGGACAATTAACTCACTGTCCTTACAGGTCCCTGGAAACAAGGACTTGCAGAGTGAAAGAAAAAAAACACTCTCCCTACCTACAGTTTTCTGTCCCTAGAAAAAATGTTTTTTTTAATCACAATATAGCACAAGGAAAATTAACTCACTGTCCTTACAGGTCCCTGGAAACAAGGACTTGCAGAGTGAAAGAAACTGACACTGTCCCTACCTAGAGTTTTCTGTCCCTAGAATAAATGTTTTTTTTAATCACAATATAGCACAAGGACAATTAACTCACTGTCCTTACAGGTCCCTGGAAACAAGGACTTGCAGAGTGAAAGAAACTGACACTGTCCCTACCTAGAGTTTTCTGTCCCTAGAATAAATGTTTTTTTTAAGCACAATATAGCACAAGGACAATTAACTCACTGTCCTTACAGGTCCCTGGAAACAAGGACTTGCAGAGTGAAAGAAACTGACACTGTCCCTACCTAGAGTTTTCTGTCCCTAGAATAAATGTTTTTTTTAAGCACAATATAGCACAAGGACAATTAACTCACTGTCCTTACAGGTCCCTGGAAACAAGGACTTGCAGAGTGAAAGAAACTGACACTGTCCCTACCTAGAGTTTTCTGTCCCTAGAATAAATGTTTTTTTTAAGCACACTATAGCAGAAGCACAAAACACACTGACACTCTCCCTACCTATCCTTCTCTTTCCCTAAACTAAAGGAATCCAGGTTAAGCAAGAAAGAAATAACAGTCACTGTCCCTGCCTATGCTACTCTATCCCTGCTCCGGAACACACTACACTAGGCCGCCGTGCTGGCGGCCTTTTATAGTGTGGGGCGTGTACTAAACACCCTCAGCAATAATTGGCCACAGGCATCCTGCCTGTGGCCAATCATTGCTCTCCTCGCTGCCGGCGCTGTGATTGGCCAAGCATGCGGGGTCACAGTGCATGCTTGGCCAATCACAGCGCCTGGATGACACTGCGATGGCGTAGTGCATTGTGGGCCGTTCGCGTCACTCGAATTTGGCGCGAACGGCCCAAATCGTTCGATCTTCGTCGAACGATCGAACAGCCAATGTTCGAGTCGAACGTATGTTCGACTCGAACACGAAGCTCATCCCTACTTTTGACCAGAGTGTTCCTCAACAGTTGCTGGTTACTAAGTAGTCTCTGTCCCTGAATGATTTTTTTCCAGCAACTGTTTATGTTTCTGACTTTTTGCTGATCTTTCCAAAAAAGAAATGTTCATGGGCTTAATTTCCTCTGTTTGCAGCCCCCGGCAACCAGCAGTTAAAGTGGCTGTAAACCTCTGTCATGAAACTTGAACAACCCATATCCTTGTATAGTGTGTACTTGTCTCAATCCAGAGCACTTGACTAAGTGTCATTTCTATCTGCTGCCTCATTCCTCTGCATGGGTCACTTCTTTCCTGACACCAAGAGGCAAAAAGGTGACAGGGGAGGAAGCTCCAGCACACAGCCTGTGATTAACAGCCTCAGCCCTATTTCTGTGTGCTGTGTATGGGGGGGGGGGTCCCTTTCCTCCAATTAGCTCTCATTGAGCTCTGCAGAGTGTAATTTCAGCTCCCCACCCCCTGCTTTCTGCAAGCTCAGACAAGCTGTATAAATTCTGAACAGCTGTTGAGAAGAGATTTCTGCAGATAAACAGGAACATCTGTGTACACTCATGAGCCCGAAGTTTTGTACGCTAAGTACCCCTTGTGATCTGTGAGTTGCCCACTCCTTACCCCTGAACTCTGTGTGTTACAGACTTCTGACCCCTGCACTATATACTTTTGTCACAGTGCTATTATTTATCCCCTGCACTCTGCGTGCTACACACTTCTGACCCCTACAGCCAGTGGCGGCTGGTGCTCACATTTTTTGAGGGGTCGCAAACAAACTGAAAAAAAAAAAACATCAATTGCAGCCACTGTGCCCATCAATAGCCACCACTGTGCCCATCAATAGCCGCCAGTTTGCCCCATCAAAAGCCGCCAGTTTGCCCCATCAAATGCCGCCAGTTTGCCCCATTAAATGATGCTAGTTTGCCCCATCAAATGCCGCCAGTTTGCCCTATAAAATTCAGCCAGTTTGCCCCCCCCCCCCCCGCCCGCAACTTACCTTTCTCGGGTCAGCGCCATCCTCCACGCTCCCTCTGAGTCCTCTGTGTCTTCTCCCGTCCTCTTCATGTCATCTCTGCTATGATTGGGTGCCTGTCGCTTCAGCCAATCAGGTGACCGGTAACCAGACCCGGTGCACTTGATTGGCTGAGAGGCGAGTCAGTGTTAGGGAAGCGATTCCCTAACACAGCACTGTTTAAATAGGAACGCACAGCAGTGTGCCCACTGTTTAACAATTTGGAAGCCTATTAGAGCCCACAGGCTCTTATCAGGAAGCCTGTTAGAGCCTATGGCTCTAATCAGGCACTTCCAAAACACCCCCACCGCTGTAATTCAGATGGCCGGCGCTCGACAAGGGGCCGGACACCCGAATAGTGGGCGGCAGCGGTGACAATAGATAGATTCATGCAATGCATGAATCTATCTATTGTTGATTGACAGGTGCAGGAGAGAGGGGGCGGAGCTCCTGCACCCACTATGGACGCACCGCCACTGCCTACAGCCTGTACTTTACATACCCCTGCATTCTGTTCATTACACACTCTTGATCCCTCCAGTCTTTATATTAAACACTTCTAAACCTTTCACTTTGTTCATTACTATCCTAACCTTTTGCACTATGAAATTATCTTCTCCTGACCTATGCATTCTTTATGCCTATGTAGATTATATATATCAAAATGTGATACTTGTGTCTCAGTAATTCAAGCTTTTTTATGGATACAAGGAGGGGGGTGTGTATATAGGGAGTAAGCTCAGTCTTTTTAATCATCAGTTTACCATCCCTTTTTGTACCACTGGGAACCTCTCCCTTTTCCATGCAATTTGGTCACACCGATCATTTGCTGCAGATTACTTAACATCATTACTGTCCTTAGGTGCCCAGGGGTGCTCTAGGTTTTTAATAATCCTACCAATGTCCCTGGCTGGAAGTCTGTAACTTGAATACAGTATGTAGAGTGAAGTCAAAACTCCCTGTCTGCTTACTAAATCTAGGTCAGGGACTCACAAAACATTAAGGCTGGGTCATGGGCATCCGCTGAACTTTTTCAGGGGGGGGGGCATCATTTTAAGGTCATCCATGCATCTTTGGGGCAGTGGAGCAGCGCTGTATACACCACTGCTCCACCGCCCCTGCGCATAGCCTAGAGAATGTACATCTTTCTATATTGCAATGTATTGCAATACATCTGTTGTGACCATATTTTGATCTTGATGAAAACAGCCTATACTGTATAGGTTGTTTTCAAGATCAAAATATGGCCACCCACAACACAGATGTATTGCAATACAAAAAGATGTACACAGTGGTGTTGTGGCACAGGCACTGTTGTTACTTGTAGTTCTTCAGTGATAGGCCCAGGGCAGGCACTGGCAGCATATTCTCTCTTGTCTCGGCCACTGCACACCACGCACCTATGGGAGGAGCTGGCGCCGCGCCGGCCAGATCGGCATAGGCAAAACACATATTTACACAGGGAGAGGCAGGCTAAGGCAGCAGCCAATCACGGAACAGCCGGGTCACAGTGATGTTAAGCAGAGGCCTGAGCGGCAGAGCCAATCCAATGCTCGGGCCAGGGGTGAGGAGGGAGGATAGGATGTGTAGTCGGAAAGGACTGAGAGCAGCCCCAGCCCCCAGGCCAGCAGCAGACTTAGAAAAAAAAGTCCACGGCTGCCGCGGAGGCGGCTGCGCCGGCCATTGCAACACGGGGCAAGTGTCTTCACTCTGACTTCAACACTCTTACGATTCCAGGGGGGGGCAATTGACCCCCCTTGCCCTATGGAGCGGACGCCCATGGGCTGGGTTCACACTATTGTAAATTGGATGCGGGTTTCCCCACATCCAATTTGCACAGCAGGAGATTGTGAGCGGCTCTCTATGGATCCAGTTCACACATCTTCCGAGCGGCTCTGGTGCGAATTGCACAGGAGTCCTGTGCATCTTTTGGTCCTTTTCAGGTCTGAATTCAGCCACAAATTCAGGCTGAAATCTGACATCAACCAGTGAATGGAGATGCACTGGACCCCTGCTGTGAACCGCTCCATGCTCTAGTGTGAAACCTGCCTAAAGTGTATGGATCAGCAGGACAGCCAAGCAGATAGCATCTGCAGAAGAGGATCTATAGCCTCCTACAATTTCGCCTCAGTGCAGGTATCGATGATCTGACTTTTATCCTATTTTGTATTAATTTGCTAAATTTGGTATGCAATGCAGGATATAATAGCTCCTGTGCACTGTCTTGTCTAGCTGCATAAGGCTCCATGCACACTCAAATTTTTTTAAGCTCCTAGAAAGCTATTATTAGCATTTTTTCTGCTTCTAGAAGCTAAACAGTGTTATCCTATGTGTTTATGCACACTTCTTCAGGCTTAATTAGTACCGTATATACTCGAGTATAAGTCGAGTTTTTCAGCACATTTTTTTGTGCTGAAAATGCCCCCCTCGGCTTATACTCGAGTCACCTTTAGTGACTCTGGACCCCAAACTTGACACTCATGTAGCCCCACTATTCCTCTATAAGTGTGCAAAGTTTGTTGTCCGTAGGACATACGGTGGGGGAGCACCGATTTTTCAAAGCCGGGCACCCCTTCCATAGTCTCCCATGTTAAACTGTCATTTCTCCGGTGACTTTGGGGACCCGGTACCGGACGGTCTTAGGTCCTCTGGACCCGAAGCTTGGCACACATATAGCCCCATTTCTCCTCTACAAGTGTGCAAAGTTTGTTGTCTGGAGGACCTACGGCCGGGGAGCACCGATTTTTCAAACCCGGGCACCCCTTCCATAGACTCCCATGTTAAACGTCAGTCTAGTCATGGGCACAGTGAGGCATGGGCACAGAGAGGCATGGACACAGAGAGGCATGCACATGGACACAGTGAGGCAAAGTGAGGCACAGTGAGGCATGCAGATGGACACCCTAGGCTTATACTCGAGTCAATATGTTTTCCCAGTTTTTTGTGGTAAAATTAGGTGCCTCTGCTTATATTCAGGTCGACTTATACTCGAGTATATACGGTATGTTGTTTTTGTAGAGTTTCTTGGAGTGTTTTTCCAGCAGAAAAAAAAAAACTCTGAATGCTTCTAAATGCTCCTAACTGCTTCTAAATGTTACTAAAATGCTAATAACAGCTTTTTTTTTCTTCTTCTTCATTAGAGCTTACAATCTAAAAAGGGAGGGTCAATTGATACAAAAGGTAATCGCTGTGGGGGGATGAGCTGATGGAGGAAGTACAAGTTAGTTAGAAGCAGGATAGGCTTCTTTAAAGAGTAGAGTTTTCAGGGATCGTCTAAATATGGGAAAATGTTTATGTGCAAACTATATTGGCAAAGGAACGCACAAGTGCAGAAGAAAATTTTCTTGAACCAGGCTTGAATGCGCAATTTTTTAAACACATATAGAATTTTGGACTTTGCAGTTAGTCAGTTTAGGACATTGTGGCTTTATGAAGTGGGTTCATGTGATGTAAAAAGTGTTTTAGTGTTCAAGGATTATAATCCAAGGGCATTAGGTGACAATAGCACATAATGATTAGAACGGACACAATACATTTTAAAATAAAATATATTGTTTACTGTGAATTACATCTTGTGTTTTAATAAGTGTTGACTCCATCGGCCAACAGCCATTTTCAAAGGTAAAAAACAAGTGAAGGTAGATGCTAATTATTTCCCCTATTGTGGTACTAATGTCATTTCCTGACTCCAGTTTCTTCACAAGAACGCAAAACACTTTTTTGGCATAACAAAATGGAAGTTATTTATTGCTAATAATAATTGGCCCAGGAAAAAAAATGTTTTGTTCTAAACTAGAGTAAACTTGGCATTCCAATGTTGATGTTTTCTATTAATGGTACTATATTCACACCCACAAACAATAGTTCAATCAATGGAAATAATAATTCTTCATTTGCTAACTACACACTGTGCTGCTGGAACTCCACAGAGTCTTTTGCAAGAACTATTTAACGGAACTTATAATCAATAACCAATTAAACCATAGAGTTCAGCTAAATGTGTTCTGAGGCACTAGGAAAACAAATTTAACGGGTAGAAAATCAACTCTTCTTCTTGTCTTCCACATACATTGATCCAGATCTAGGGGGTCAAAAGCAATAAAAGAGGGCCTGTTGCTAAACATATAATATGGATCACATTCTGAGTGTTATTTAACTGCAATATGTATTAATATGACTAACAACCAAAAAAATATGTAAACGCAAACTGACAAAATAAATATAATAAAAAAAAAAATGAGAAACTGGAAAAGTGATAAGGTATGCATGGATAAAGGGCGATTCACACCTTTTGTGTGTGTTTAAACACATGTTAGTGTGCCAGTGTACTGTACAGGACAGCTATCCCATTCGCTTTAAAATGATAATAAACAAGCCTCAATGCATTAAAAAAGAGTACTGGCATTATTCTTGGAAACGCAGCATGTTGTGCTTTGTGGTGCATTTTGGGGTACAGTCATAGCCGAAATTGTTGGCACCCCAGAAATGTTTCCAGAAAATTAAGTATTTCTCACAGAAAAGTATTGCAGTAACGCATGTTTTTCTATACACATGTTTATTCCCTTTGTGTGTATTGGAACAAAACAAAAAAAGGGAGGAAAAAAAGCAAATTGGACATAATGTCACACAAAACTCCAAAAATTCTCTGGTCAAAATTCTTGGCACCCTTAACTTAATATTTGGTTGCACACCCTTTGGAAAAATAACTGAAATCAGTCGCTTCCTATAACCATCAATAAGCTTCTTACACCTCTCACCCGGAATTTTGGACCACTCTTTCTTTGCAAACTGCTCCAGGTCTCTCTTATTGGAAGGGCGCCTTTTCCCAACAGCAATTTTAAGATCTCTCCACAGGTGTTCAATGAGATTTAGATCTGGACTCATTGCTGGCCACTTTAGAACTCTCCAGCACTTTGTTGCCATCCATTTCTGGGTGCTTTTTGACGTATGTTTGGGGTCATTGTCCTGCTGGAAGACCCAAGATCTCGGACGCAAACCCAGCTTTCTGACACTGGGCTCTACAGTGCAACCCAAAATCCTTTGGTAATTCTCAGATTTCATGATGCCTTGAACACATTCAAGGCACCCAGTGCAAGAGGCAGCAAAACAACCCCAAAACATCATTGAACCTCCACCATATTTCACTGTAGGTACTGTGTTCTTTTCTTTGTAGGCCTCATTCCATTTTTGGTAAACAGTAGAATGATGTGCTTTACCAAAAAGCTCTATCTTGGTCTCATCTGTCCACTAGACGTTTTCCCAGAAGGATTTTGGCTTACTCAAGTACATTTTGGCAAACTGTAGTCTTGCTTTTTTATGTCTCTGTGTCAGCAGTGGGGTCCTCCTGGGTCTCCTGCCATAGCGTTTCATTTCATTTAAATGTCGACGGATAGTTCGCGCTGACACTGATGCTCTCTGAGCCTGCAGGACAGCTTGAATTTCTTTGGAACTTGTTTGGGGCTGCTTATCCACCATCCGAACTATCCTGCGTTGCAACCTTTCATAAATTTTTTGCTTCCGTCCACGCCCAGAGAGATTAGCTACAGTGCCATCGGTTGCAAACTTCTTGATAATGTTGCGCACTGTGGACAAAGGCAAATCTAGATCTCTGGAGATGGACTTGTAGCTTAGTGTGGCACACACAGACACACAATGCAAAGACTAAGTGAACTTCTCTCCTTTTTATCTGCTTTCAGGTGTGATTTTTATATTGCCAACACCTGTTACCTGCCCCAGGTGAGTTTAAAGGAGCATCACATGCTTGAAACAATCTTATATATTCACAATGTTGAAAGGGTGCCAAGAATTTTGACCAGCCAATTTTTGGAGTTTTGTGTGACATTATGTCCAATTTGCTTTTTTTCCTCCCTTTTTTTGTTTTGTTCTAATACACACAAAGGGAATAAAAATGTGTATAGCAAAACATGTGTCGCTGCAATACTTTTCTGTGAGAAATACTTAATTTTCTGGAAAAATTTCTGGGGTTCCAACAATTTTGGCTATGACTGTATATGTGTGGAGCACATCTGAAGATGGCACACCTCATTGCTTCAAAGCGATGTGAAAATCCTTGCCAAAGTCCTAGCGCTTCGGGATCATATCCTCCATTATACATCAGGACCAGGCCGGCTTTATGCCGCAGAAGTCCGCGGCTACTAACCTAAGGAGATTGTTCCTAAACATGAAAATGCAAGCCGATAATGGGGGACACAGGGCTCTCTTGTCCCTAGATGCCAACAAGGCATTTGATAGTGTCAGCTGGAGGTATCTATGGCAGTATTGGATAAATTTGGCTTTGGGGAAAGATTCGTAGCTTGGGTCAAGCTGCTCTATGCTTCCCCTCAGGCGATCATTAGGGTGGCTGACAGAATGTCACCAGCTTTTGCTCTGGGCAGGGGAACACGGCAGGGTTGCCCGCTGTCTCCCCTGCTCTTTGCGATTGCTATAGAACCGTTGGCAGCCCTGGTGCGGGCCAATACCTGCATCCAGGGGTTCCAATTTGGTGCATTACAGGAGAAGATCATGTTGTACGCAGACGACATGCTACTCTTCCTGGGGGATCCCACCCATTCCCTACCGGGGGTTATGTCTACAATCACACAGTTTGGTCATTACTCGGGTTTGACCATCAATTGGTCGAAGTCAGCCTTGATGATGCTGGATGAGGACCAGGAGGTGGATCTTCCTGACTCTTGTCCCATCCCAGTGGTGACCAGCTTTAAGTATTTGGGGGTTCAGTTTTCACCCAGGCATGGAGACCATTGCTCCCTCAATGTGCACCCTCGTTATCTTGATTTCGGGATAAAATCAACACATCTCTCAGAGTGACCCTTGTGCTATATCTTATGTTCAATAAAAACCTTTTTGATTCAAAAAGAAGATGACACACCTCGCTCACTCAGCACTTACCAACACACCTTGAGATATTTTAAAGAATTTATTAGGCCAAGCATAGTCTGAGGCTGGGTTCATACTAGTGCAAATTGGATGCGGGTTTCTTTGCATCCAATTTGCATGACAGGAGATTGTGACCGGCTCTCTATGGAGCCGGTTCATACATCTCTGTGGTGGCTGCGGAGTGGCTTGCACAGGGGACCTGTGTGTCTTTGGCTCAGTTTCAGGGTCGAATTCAGGCAAAAATTGAGTCATCCCTGATATGGAGAACAGGATGCACTGGACCCACTGGACCCCTGCTGCGAGCCGCATCCGGCAGCAGTGTGAACCCAGCCTAAATCAAGAGAGAATTAGCAAGTGCACTTATTCCAATACCCTTAAAATGTCGATTGCAGGCAAGGCCAATTTAATCAAAATGATTTTAATGCCCCAATTGCTTTATTTTCTACACAACTTGCCAGTTGTAATACACCTGAAAATCTTTAGGCTAGTGAACACCCTTTTTTAGGCAGCTGCTCTGGCATGCAAAGCCCCCTAGAATTCGGTTGGAGCAGTTACAACAGTCCAAGGACAGCGGAGGGTTGGCAGTACCCAACCCTTGGCTGTACTATATTGCGGCCAAGCTGCAGCATTTGATCGACTTTATGTCCCAGGATCCGGGGAGCTCGGCGGCGCGGCTGATGCTGTCGGCCGCTGGTGCTGAGACCATCCCGATGGGACTGGAGGCGCAAATGTTCCTGAAATCCAACAAACAGACTCTGACACTTTCACTCATACAAAAGATTTGGAATAAGGGCAGACAGCTCCAGGGGGTGCAAGGATTCACGGAATATATAGCCCTATCTGGGACAATCGATCGTATGTGGAGCTGGTCAAGTTGCAACAGGGGCCCAGATGGCGCGCTCATGGTGTGACTCTGCTATCCCACATATTTGCTAATGGTAAGCTACTGACCTTCCCTGAGCTGCGGGCTAAGTTTGACCTGCCTGTTACCATGCACTATTACTACCTTCAGCTCCACCATGCGGTTGCTGCGCAGGGAGACGCTGTGGACTGGGCCCTGTCGCCCACTCTGGTGTTCCATGTGCTGCACACCAGCACTGCAACTAAAGGGTTCATCTCCCAATTCTACCAATTGTTGCTGGCGAAACATCTGCGAGCGTATCCGTGTAAGACAGAGTCCTTGTGGGAGAGGGACCTTGGCCAACTTACGGGGGATCAGTGGGAGGAAGCCATGCAATCCATAACATCATGCTCTTTAAATGTGGCGCAGAAAGTGTCCCAACTATATATCCTGTTGAGAGTACATTATACCCCGACAAAATTACATAATATGGGTATTGCTGCCGGACCCTTTGTGCAGTCGTTGTCGGCGACACAACGGGGACCTCATTCATCTCCTTTGGAGATGTCCGAAGCTTCACAGGTACTGGAGTGATGTGGTGGGTACACTCAATGGTGTATTTCAAACAAAAGTTCCTGTAGACCCTATGTGTTGCTTGCCGGGGTCCTGGAGGATGTGATTCCTGAGGAATTGGTCAGGGTCGCGTTCTCTAGGTCACTATTTCAGGCCAGGAAACTTATACTGATGGGATGGAAATCGACATTGCCACCTACCATCGCCTCATGGATAACACATATGGAGAATACTCTCATTATGGAGAAATATATCTACCAGCACATGGGATGCCCGGGCAGGCTTGAACGCATTTGGTCCCACTGGCTAGATACTCCTGGTTTAAGCCCTAGGGAGCTTGTGATGTCAAGACTCTTACAATGTCCATAGAACTGAAATGTATATGTCTGGTGAATTTGGCGATGAAGTATTGGATTGTTAAACTTGACTGTGCTCACCATGTTTGTGTGCGAATAACTTCCTGTAAGTTCTGGTGCATTGGAGACTGTTGTGCTATATCTTATGTTCAATAAAAACCTTTTTGATTCAAAAAGAAGATGACACACCTCGCTCACTCAGCACTTACTAAACACACCTTGAGGAATTTTAAAGAATTTATTAGGCCAAGCATAGTCTGAGGCTGGGTTCATACTAGTGCGAATTGGATGCGGGTTTCTCTGCATCCAATTTGCATGACAGGAGATTGTGACCGGCTCTCTATGGAGCCGGCTCATACATCTCTGTGGTGGCTGCAGAGTGGCTTGCACATGGGACCTGTGTGTCTTTGGCTCAGTTTCAGGGTCGAATTCAGGCAAAAAATTGAGTCATCCCTGATATGGAGAACAGGACGCACTGGACCCCTGCTGTGAGCCACATCCGGCAGCCAGGTGAACCCAGCCTAAAGCAAGAGAGAATTAGCAAGTGCACTTATGCAATCAATGAGACATACCACCAGAAGCAGTATCAATAATACCGTCACTCTGAGAGATAGGGTTAAACACCCGCAGTATTCTGTTAACAGTAGTTAACCACTAGAGGACCAGCCACCGCAGTTATACTGCGGCAGGTTGGCTCTCCTGGGAAAATCACCGTAGCTATACGTCGGCTGCTTTAAGATCACTAGGGGGCGCGGGCGCGCCCACGCCGCAACGACGGAGCCAATGTGCGTGCCCGCGATGTCCACCGGGCACCCGCAATTGCTCCTGAGAGAGACAGAACGGAGATCTGTCAATGTAAACAGACAGATCTCCGATCTGTTAATGTAAACAGACAGATCTCCGATCTGTTAGGGGTGAGGAGACTGATCTGTTGTACATACTAAGTAGGGATGAGCTTCGTGTTCGAGTCGAACATACGTTCGACTCGAACATCGGCTGTTCGATCGTTCGACGAAGATCGAACGATTTGGGCTGTTCGCGCCAAATTCGAGTGACGCGAACGGCCCACAATGCACTACGCCATCGCAGTGTCATCCAGGCGCTGTGATTGGCCAAGCATGCACTGTGACCCCGCATGCTTGGCCAATCACAGCGCCGGCAGCGAGGAGAGCAATGATTGGCCACAGGCAGGATGCCTGTGGCCAATTATTGCTGAGGGTGTTTAGTACACACCCCACACTATAAAAGGCCGCCAGCACGGCGGCCTAGTGTAGTGTGTTCCGGAGCAGGGAAAGACAAGCATAGGCAGGGACAGTGACATTTATTTCTTTCTTGCTTAACCTGGATTCCTTTAGTTTAGGGAAAGAGAAGGATAGGTAGGGAGAGTGTCAGTGTGTTTTACTGTGCCAGTCCTTGTTTCTAGGGACAAAGAAGGAAAGTGAGGGGATTTCTCCTTGTGCTATAGTGTGCTTTAAAAAAACATTTTTTCTAGGGACAGAAAACTGTAGGTAGGGAGAGTGTCAGTTTCTTTCACTGTGCCAGTCCTTGTTTCTAGGGACAAAGAAGGAAAGTGAGGGGATTTCTCCTTGTGCTATAGTGTGCTTTAAAAAAACATTTTTTCTAGGGACAGAAAACTGTAGGTAGGGAGAGTGTCAGTTTCTTTCACTGTGCCAGTCCTTGTTTCTAGGGACAAAGAAGGAAAGTGAGGGGATTTCTCCTTGTGCTATAGTGTGCTTTAAAAAAACATTTTTTCTAGGGACAGAACACTGTAGGTAGGGAGAGTGTCAGTTTCTTTCACTGTGCCAGTCCTTGTTTCTAGGGACAAAGAAGGAAAGTGAGGGGATTTCTCCTTGTGCTATAGTGTGCTTTAAAAAAACATTTTTTCTAGGGACAGAAAACTGTAGGTAGGGAGAGTGTCAGTTTCTTTCACTGTGCCAGTCCTTGTTTCTAGGGACAAAGAAGGAAAGTGAGGGGATTTCTCCTTGTGCTATAGTGTGCTTTAAAAAAACATTTTTTCTAGGGACAGAAAACTGTAGGTAGGGAGAGTGTCAGTTTCTTTCACTGTGCCAGTCCTTGTTTCTAGGGACAAAGAAGGAAAGTGAGGGGATTTCTCCTTGTGCTATAGTGTGCTTTAAAAAAACATTTTTTCTAGGGACAGAAAACTGTAGGTAGGGAGAGTGTCAGTTTCTTTCACTGTGCCAGTCCTTGTTTCTAGGGACAAAGAAGGAAAGTGAGGGGATTTCTCCTTGTGCTATAGTGTGCTTTAAAAAAACATTTTTTCTAGGGACAGAAAACTGTAGGTAGGGAGAGTGTCAGTTTCTTTCACTGTGCCAGTCCTTGTTTCTAGGGACAAAGAAGGAAAGTGAGGGGATTTCTCCTTGTGCTATAGTGTGCTTTAAAAAAAACATTTTTTCTAGGGACAGAAAACTGTAGGTAGGGAGAGTGTCAGTTTCTTTCACTGTGCCAGTCCTTGTTTCTAGGGACAAAGAAGGAAAGTGAGGGGATTTCTCCTTGTGCTATAGTGTGCTTTAAAAAAACATTTTTTCTAGGGACAGAACACTGTAGGTAGGGAGAGTGTCAGTTTCTTTCACTGTGCCAGTCCTTGTTTCTAGGGACAAAGAAGGAAAGTGAGGGGATTTCTCCTTGTGCTATAGTGTGCTTTAAAAAAACATTTTTTCTAGGGACAGAAAACTGTAGGTAGGGAGAGTGTCAGTTTCTTTCACTGTGCCAGTCCTTGTTTCTAGGGACAAAGAAGGAAAGTGAGGGGAATTCTCCTTGTGCTATAGTGTGCCATAGCATTCCTCATCAACCATCTTTGAAATCCTTGTTTTTTGGACAGTCAGGGAAATTGTCGTTGTGCTATTCTGTGCAAAAGCAATAATCCTCAACCATATTTAGAAATCCTTAAGTAAAGGGACAGAGAAGGACACCTGAAGGTAGCCCTTATTGCTTTTTTCCCATCTCCCTGCAGGCCATCTATTAGAATGTCTGGAAGGCAAACAAGGAGAGGCAGACAGTCAGGAGGCAATAAAAGAGGGCAAGCAGGCTCTGTGTCTGGGGGCAACAGTGCTGGTCGTGGACGCGGTGCATTGTCATCAGCACATGGCCATGGGACACGCTTGTCCTTCTTTTCGGCAGCTGGACATGTTGAGCCACATCATGCCGAAGACTTGGTAGAGTGGATGACCAAGCCCTCCTCCTCCTCCTCATCCTCTCTCACCCAGGCTCAGGGTACTGGCAAAGCAGCTGCCAAAGCGTCCTCTTCCCTGGTATCAATGTCAGACTCATCATCAGTCACTCCTTCCCTAGACCCACCATGTCCTCCTCCTGAGGAGTCCCCCGAACTGTTTGAGCACAGTGTTGGGTACATGCTCCAGGAGGATGCCCAGCGTTTCGAAGGGTCTGATGATGAAACCCAGCTACAGGAAGGCAGTAGCGTGAGAGCAGACAGAGGGGATGCTCAAGAAGGACACCAATCTGGCAGTCATGTTCCAGCAGCTGCAGCATACTGCCAGATTGGCTCCAGTGATGAGGAGGGAGGGGATGATGAGGTCACTGACTCCACGTGGGTGCCTAATAGGAGAGAGGAGGAGGAGGAGGATGAGGAGGAGGCACATCTCCAACGAGGCAGGATGCCCTTTGGTGGCCAGCGTAAGGGCAGTACACCGACGGAATCACACCGCAGAGCTCCGCCTGTGCAGGGCGCTGCCTCTGCCCGTCATTCAAAAAGTTCCTTGGTGTGGGCCTTTTTTGAGGCTAGTGCATCAGATCGCACAGCTGCTGTTTGCAACATATGTCTCAAGCGTATATCGCGTGGCCAAAACATCAGCCGCTTGGGTACCACATGCCTGACCAGACATATGTTGACCTGCCATGCAGCTCGTTGGCAAGCCTACCTCAAAGACCCACACCAAAGAACAAAGCGGACCTCTCCTTGCACCGCATCAGCTGGGATCTCCAACCCCACTATAACTTCAGTCCTCTCTGAAACATGCACTGAGAGGAATGAAGGTGTAGAATTAGGTGTGTCACAGCCAAGTACTTGCGGCCACTCTGCTAGCAGTACACCAACGTCCGATTCTAGCAGGCAAATTTCCCTGCCCCAGCTGCTGGACCGTCGAAAGAAGTTCACTCCCAGCCATCCACATGCCCAGCGGTTGAATGCTAGCTTGGCTAAATTGCTAGCGCTTCAACTGCTGCCTTTTCAGTTGGTAGACTCGGCCCCCTTCCGTGAGTTTGTGCAATGTGCGGTTCCTCAGTGGCAGGTTCCCAAACGCCACTTTTTCTCACGGAAGGCTATTCCGGCTCTCTACCGGCATGTGGAAGGCAATGTCTTGGCCTCGCTGGACAGGGCGGTCAGCGGTAAGGTGCATATTACCGCTGACTCATGGTCCAGCAGGCATGGACAGGGACGTTACCTTTCTTTCACGGCCCATTGGGTCACTCTTTTGGCAGCTGGGAAGGATGCAGGACAAGGTGCAGTAGTGTTGGAGGTTGTTCCACCGCCACGCCTCCAAAATGCTACTACTGGTTGTGACACACCTCTCTCCTCCACCCCCTCCTCTTCTTCTTCCTCCATGGCCTCTTCCTGTGGTTTGTCCTATCAACCAGCGGTGCTCCGTAGCCGTTCACGGGGCTACGCAAGTACGCAGGCAAAAAGATGCCATGCCGTGCTTGCGCTGGTGTGTTTGGGGGACAGAAGCCACACTGGGGCAGAGGTCCTGTCTGCTCTGCAGGGCCAGGCCGAGAGGTGGTTGACGCCACGCCAGCTTAAGCCAGGAATGGTGGTTTGCGACAATGGCACCAACCTCCTCTCCGCCCTCCGACAGGGACAACTGACCCATGTGCCCTGTGTGGCTCACGTCCTTAACCTGGTGGTGCAGCGGTTCTTGGGCAGGTACCCGGGCTTACAGGATGTCCTGAGGCAGGCCAGGAAAGTCTGTGTGCATTTCCGCAGATCTTATAATGCCAGTGCTCGCCTGGCTGAGCTGCAAAAGGAGTTGAACCTGCCCAAGAACCGCCTTATATGTGACATGCCCACCAGGTGGAACTCAACGTTGGCCATGCTGCAGCGGCTGCACACGCAGCAGAGGGCCATCAATGAGTACCTGTGCGACTACGGCACCAGGACAGGGTCAGGGGAGCTTGGTTTTTTTTCTCCACGCCAGTGGGGCATGATCAGGGATGCATGCACTGTCCTGGCACCATTTGAGGAGGCCACGAGGATGGTGAGCAGTGACAGTGCATGCATCAGTGACACTGTACCTCTTGTCCACCTGTTGGAGCACACGCTGCGTGGAATAATGGACAGGGCACTTGAGGCAGAACAGAGGCAGGAAGAGGAGGACTTCCTTGCCTCTCAAGGCCCCCTTTACCCAGACAGTGTTCCTTCTGTCCCACCCATCGCACAGGAAGAGGAAGAGGAGGAGGAGGAGGAGGAGGAGGAGGATTGTGTCAGCATGGAGGTGGAGGCTGGCACTCAGCATCATCAGCAGCAGTCTTTTAGGGATGATTTACAGTCCCAAGAAACCAGTGGACTTGTACGTGGCTGGGAGGAGGTGGCTGCGGATCATGTCGTCCTTAGTGACCCAGAGGACTCCGGAGCGAATGCCTCAGCAAACCTACGCTGCATGGCCTCCCTGATCCTGCAAAGTCTGCGGAAGGATCCTCGTATTCTTCGGATCAAGGAGAGGGACCATTACTGGCTGGCCACTCTCCTTGATCCACGGTACAAGGGTAAGGTTGCGGACCTTATGTTACCTTCGCAGAGGGAGCAGAGGATGAGACAACTCCGGGAGGCCTTGCAGAAAGGTCTGTGCAACGCGTTCCCAGAGACTGGGAGGTTACAAACTCCTGGTCCTGGACAACGAGTTGCTGAGGCTTCGGGCAGTCAAAGAAGGAGCGGTGGGGAAGGTGGCCGTCTGACCGATGCGTTCAGACAATTCTTTAGTCCGCAGCCCCAAAGTATGATCGGTTCCAGCAACCATCGCCAGCGTCTGATAAACATGGTGCAGGAATATCTAGGGGCAAGGTCAGACTTGGACACCTTCCCCACCGAAAATCCTCTGGCTTACTGGGTCTTGAGGATGGATCACTGGCCAGAGCTTGCACAGTATGCAATTGAGCTACTGGCCTGTCCTGCATCCAGCGTTCTTTCGGAACGCACATTCAGTGCTGCTGGAGGATTTGTCACGGATCACAGGGTGCGCCTGTCCACCGACTCGGTTGATCGACTGACTTTCATCAAGATGAACCAGTCTTGGATCACCACCAGCTACCACACACCTGATGCTGATATAACAGACTAATTGATTTTAACATGTCACATCCCTTCAAGACTGATGCTGAGTGCCTGTGCTGTTATGTTGACTGGCTATCCTCCTCCTCCGAGTCCTCAATGATACGATTGATGATGATAGCTTGGAAGATCATTTTTGTTTATGGGTGCCGCCACCAGTGGCTAAGGCCCAATTTTTCAGCCCCTGTTTTACAGGGGCGTGTAATTACAATTTTTTTACCAATAATTTGCCATAGGGCTCATTGCTGTGCTCCAAGTACAGTATCTGTGAGGGGTTGGAGTGTTGTGGCACCAGTGCCTAAGGCCCAATTTTTCAGCCCCTGTTTAACAGGGGCGTGTCATTACAATTTTTGAAGCAATACTTTGCAACAGGGCTCATTGCTGTGCTCCAAGTAACGTATCTGTGAGGGGTTGTAGTGTTGTGCCACCAGTGCCTAAGGCCCAATTTTTCAGCCCCTGTTCAACAGGGGCATGCAATTACAATTCTTGATCTAATAATTCACAGCAGGGCCCATTGCTGCACCCACCAAGAGTAACTCTGAGGGCTTACAGTGTTGTGGCAACGCCACCACCACCACGAAAGGCCCAATTTTACATGCCCCTTTTGAACAGGGGCTGAAATTACAATTCTTGATCTAATAATTCACAGCAGGGCCCATTCCTGCACCCACCAAGAGTAACTCTGAGGGCTTACAGTGTTGTGGCAACACCACCACTACCACCACCACCACGAAAGGCCCAATTTTTCAGCCCCTGTTCAACAGGGGCATGCAATTACAAATCTTGATCTAATAATTCACAGCAGGGCCCATTGCTGCACCCACCAAGAGTAACTGTCAGGGCTTACAGTGTTGTGGCACCATCAAAGGCCCAATTTTTACTACCACTGTTCAACAATTATATGTAATTAAAATTCCTGATATAATAGTTGACAGCAGGGCGTTCCAGCACCAACCAAGAGTAACTGTGAGTGCTTACAGTGTTGTGCCAACACCAACAACTAAGGGGCCTATTTCTGCAGAGTATATACGGCAGGTCCCTACTTTCAAACATCCAACTTACAAACGACTCCTACTTGCAAACGCAAGAAGACAACAGGAAGTGAGAGGAAATCTTCCCCTAGGAAGGAAAATTCTCTCCTGTAAGAATAAATATGGGAGAAAGGTGTCTCCTCTGTACTGATGCTTTATCAGCAATCCTTGTTTCAAGAAAAACACCACATTTCAAAAACAGTTGACATTGGGACGGAAAGTGAGGTGAAATGTTCTGAACAGGGGCACAGACAGCAAAACAAATGTTACAGGGGTGATAACCCTTACCTATGTTTTCCAAAAAGTTTAAAAATAGATTTTTGGGCTGGAGCTACACTTCAACAATGTACCTGTTCAAAATTACAAACAGATTCTACATAAGAACAAACCTACAGTCCCTGTCTTGTATGCACCGCCTGTATACGGCTGTTCAGAGTATATAGGGCCTTTTTTATTTTATGTGCGGGGTTCCCCTTAATATCCATACAAATCCCAAAGGGGCTGGTAATGGGCTGGGGTAGGGGGGGGGGTCATGGGGTAGCTATGCCATTTTTCTTAAAGATTTTCATCCATATTACCGGGACCAGACATTACATTAAAGCCGCAAGCAGTTTTAAATGGCTTTTTTTTCCTTTAGAAGTGTCATTTTGTGCAGGGACAGTTCTAAACACGGGAAACACGTGGCACTTCACAGGCATACTTTAGACACCCCCCAGGTACGATATTTAAAGGAATATTTGACTTTTTTTTTTTCACTTTATGCATCATTAAAATGACTGCTCCCGAAAAACGACCGTTTTTAAAACTTCTTTTTGCATTGATACATGTCCCCTGGTGCAGAACCCGGGTTCCCAAACCCTTTTTAGGACAATAACATGCATAATAGTTGTTATAATTAGCACTTTAGAATTCGAACGTTCGCATCCATTGTATTTAATAGGGTTCTAATGTTCGTACGAACTTTCGGTCCGTTCGCGGGTTCTGGTGCGAACCGAACCCGGGGGTGTTCGGCTCATCACTAATACTAAGTATGAACACCGAGCGGTCTCCTCCCCCAGGCCGTCCCATCCCCCTAAAGTTAGAATCACTCCCTAGGACACCCATTTAACCCTTTGATCGCCCCCTAGTGTTAACCCCTTCCCGACCAATGACATTTATGCAGTAATCAGTGGCTATTTTTAGCTCTGATTGCTGTATAAATGTCAATGGTCCCAAAAAAATGTCAAAAGTGTCCGATCTGTCCGCCGCAATGTCACAGTCCCAATAAAAAAATCGCAGATCGTCGCCATTACTAGTAAAAAAAAAAAGTAATAATAAAAATGCCATAAATATATCCCGTATTTTGTAGACGCTATAACTTTTGCACAAATCAATCAATATATGCTTATTGCTATTTTTTTACCAAAAGTATGTAGAAGAATACATATCGGCCTAAACTGAGGAAGAAATTTTATTTTTTGGGGGTATATTTATTATAGCAAAAAGTAAAAAACATTGGTTTTTTTTTCAAAATTGTCGCTCTTATTTTTGTTTATAGCACAAAAAAATAAAAACCACAGAGGTGATCAAATACCACAAAAAAAAGCTATATTTGTGGGGGAAAAAAGAACGTCAAATTTGTTTGGGTACAACGTCACAGGACCTCGCAATTGACAGTTAAAGCGACGCAGTGTATCGCAAAAAATGGCCTGGTCATTAAGGAGGCAAATCCTCAGTGCCGCCTTATCAGTGCCCGTCAGTGCAGCCTCATCAGTGCCCATCAGTAAAGGAGAAATTAATTACACCATTTTATAACAGAAACAAAGAAGAACTTTTTTTTTTTTCTTCAAAATTTTAGGTCTTTTTTTATTTGTTTAGCAATATAAAAAAAATGCAGAGGTGATCAAATATCACCAAAAGAAAGCTCTATTTGTGGGAACAAAATGATAAAAAATTTGTTTGGGTACAGTGTAGCATGGCCGCGCAATAGTCATTTAAAAAATGACAGCGCTGAAAGCTGAAAATTGGCCTGGGCAGGAAGGGTGGAAAGTGGCTGGTATTGAAGTGGCAAAGGCCCCTTTCACACTGGGGTGGTGGGTGCATCGGCGGTAAAGCGCCGATATTTTTAGCGCCGCTTTACCGTCAATTTTGCGATGCTATTCGGCCGCTAACTGGGCGCTTTTAATCCCCGCTAGCGGCCGAAAAAGGGTTAAAACCACCCGCAAAGCGCCGCTGCAGCCGCGCTTTGCCAGCGGTATAGCAGCGGTGCCCATTCATTTCAATGGGCAGGAGCGGTGGACGAGCGGTATACACACTGCTCCTTCACCGCTCCAAAGTTGCTGCTAGCAGAACTTTTTTTAGCGTCCTGCCAGCGCACCGCTCCAGTGAGAAAGCCCTCGGGCTTTCACACTGGAGTGTGAGAAGCCGCTCTTTCAGGGCACTTTGCAGGCGCTAATTTTAGCATTATAGCGCCTGCAAAGCGCCTCAGTGTGAAAGGGTTATAAGGGAACAGGATCTGTTGTTTTTTTGGTTAACAAACGCTTTAACAGAACTGAACTGCATTTACCTATCAACAGTATATAAAGACACTCCTAACTTGCCACAACAGTCCCAGTTTTCTCCCACTGGCCAGTGATTGATGAAAAAACATTGGCCAGCAAAGTTGGGGCCCTTGAAGAAAGCACAACAGTTTTCAGCAGACTAACTTGTATGATGTTAGTCTCCTACCAGTCCCAGGGCAACCTATTCTGGGTCTCTGGACACATGCTCTGATTCAGTAAAAGTCCATTTCAAGGCAGGCAAGAAGATGACGATGATCACTCTCTCTTTCAATCCAGCTCTTCAGTACAGCCTGATCTCACCAAGCATCCAAATCACACACTCCCAGGGAGAAGGTTCTCAGCCTCTTTGTTTCTCTGAGTTCTCACCCAATTGTGGTCAGCTATGGCAGGGATTCATTCATCCAGCAGTCTCAGTCTCAGTCTCTTTCCCACATATCTCTTGCTTCCAGGACCGTCCCTTCATATGTAGCATTGCACAGAGTATGCTGGCAGCAGCAGTCTCTGACTAGTTCTCTTCTCCTGGGCAGCATAGCATCAGATAGCTCCAGCAAACTCTGGACACACACCATTGCTCCCCCTTCACTGCAACCTTGTGGTGCCCTCATTCAACTGCTCAGCACGGGAAAATGGTTGCAGCAGCACATGGTTCCCACAGTGGCTTCCTTCCTACATTCTGCAGGCTAGTGGCACAACAGAGCTCCCCTTAACCAGCAGCCCCATTCACTGTCCCCTTGCTTTGTTGCATTAGCCAATCACTATCCTCTAGACCCAGCCATGATCACGTCCTCCTGGTAATAAACACAAAAACAAACATTATATTGAAGCTTACCAATTCTTGATGTGATGTCTGCATTAGTTTTCTTTTTTAGACTTTATTTTTCTATTTTCATCTGGTGATCTGGACTGTAAGTCTGTTGATTTTCAAAAGAACAAGCTCTCCAACAAAAAGTATCAGTTACAAGGATGAGACAAACTATTAAACTACTGCCAGGGGTGCTTACAATGATTAGCTTTTATTTATTTATGTAAAACCTTTATCCAAAAAGGAAAAATATGGTTTGCCATAACTGCTTATAAAATGTGAGCTGGGTTTTAGCTTCAATTTGTTAGTGTATCTATCAGTGCTAGGTTATTTTAATACTCTCCTCCCCCCAGACTGACAATGCTGTTGTCCAAATGTGTGAATGTACTCATTCATCCAGAGTGGGGGCACTCTAATACAAGAGGTGTGTTACTGGCCAGATGACCAGGTGAAATGTAATGCAACCCTAATGATTACTAAGCTGCAATATCCTTTTTGGGTTTGGGTTTAACCACTTAACGACCGCCCACTGTAAATATACGTCGGCAGAATGGCACCGACAGGCAGAATCACGTACATATACGTGATTGCCTTTGTATAGTTGGGGGGTTCGATCGGACCCCCCTTCTTTACAGTGGGTGGTCGTTTTACCCTCGGGAGCGATCTGGCATGAGGGGACGGCCGTTCGATTCCGGCCACCCCCTCTCGATCGCTCCCGGCGAATGATAGAGCTTCCCCTGCCTGCCATGCAGGAGGAAGTGATGTCATCTCTCCTGCGGCACTCACATATACCGAGCGCCGTACAGGAGAAGATGGCAGGTTAGTGCACACAACACTACACTGACACCAGGACACATAGGCACATAAATCGCCCCCCCAGATCACCCCCCAGCCCCCAGTCACAGTGTCACTGATTGCAGTGACCATTTATTTAGTGATCACTGCAATCAGTGACATTTGTGACTGTAAAAGTGTCACTACATTTAGTTTTAGGTCCAGTGTAGCCCCCTAACCCCCCCTAATAAAGGTTTAACCCCCTGATCACCCCCCAGATAACCCTTTCACCCCCTAGCACCGCCGTCGCTAAGCAATAATTTTTCTGATCGATGTCTTAGCGTCGGTGATGCTGATCGGTAGCCAGTAATTTTTTTTAGGTTCGCCGCAGGTTTTTATAGCGTCGGGTACCCCCATATATTACCTAATAAAGGTTTAACCCCCTTGATCGCCCCCCAGGTAACCCTTTCACCCCCTATCACCACTGTCACTAAGCGATCATTTTTCTGATCGATGTCTTAGCGTCGGCGATGCTGATCGGTAGCCAGTAATTTTTTTTAGGTTCGCCGCAGGTTTTTATAGCGTCGGGTACCCCCATATATTACCTAATAAAGGTTTAACCCCCTTGATCACCCCCCAGGTAACCCTTTCACCCCCTAGCACCGCCGTCGCTATGCGATCATTTTTCTGATCGATGTCTTAGCGTCGGTGATGCTGATCGGTAGCCAGTAATTTTTTTTAGGTTCGCCGCAGGTTTTTATAGCGTCAGGTACCCCCATATATTATCTAATAAAGGTTTAACCCCCTGATCGCCCCCCAGGTAACCCTTTCACCCCCTATCACCACTGTCGCTAAGCGATCGTTTTTATGATCGTTGTCTTAGTGTCGGTGATGCCGATAGGTAGCCAGTAATTTTTTTTTTAGGTTCGCCGTCAGGTTTTTATATAGCGTCAGGTACCCCCATATATTACCTAATAAAGGTTTTAACCCCCTAATTGCCCCTAGTTAACCCTTTCACCAGTGATCATCATATAAGTGTTACGGGTGACGCTGGTTAGTTAGTTTGCTTTTTATAGTGTCAGGGCACCCGCCGTATATAACCCAATAAAGGTTTAACCCCCTGATCGCCCGGCGGGTGATATCAATTAGGTTTTAGCGTCAGAGAGGGTCTGAGTCACACCCCAGGCAGCGTCAGGTTAGTGCCAGTAGCGCTAACACCCACGCGTGAAGCATACACCCCCCTTAGTGGTATAGTATCTGATCAGCTCAATATCTGATCAGATCTATACTAGCGTCCCCAGCAGTTTAGGGTTCCCAAAAACGCAGTGTTAGCGGGATCAGCCCAGATACCTGCTAGCACCTGCGTTTTGCCCCTCCGTCCAGCCCAGGCCACCCAAGTGCAGTATCGATCGATCACTGTCACTTGCAAAACACAACACACATAACTGCAGCGTTCGCAGAGACAGGCCTGATCCCTGCGACTCCAGTGCTGTAGGAGGTGATTTCACCACCACAGTTAAAAAAAAAAAGCATATATGCCGAAGCATTGGGGCAGCAGGAGCGGAGGAGCGATTTTGCTCCTAATGCCGCGTACATACGGTCGAAATTCCGACGGAGGCTTGCCCGTGGAAAAGTCTGACCATGTGTACGCGGCATAACTTTTGCGAGAAGATGCCCCCATGCTTCGGCATATATAAATGGTGCATGTATGCCCATCATTAGAAGTGGGTGGATGAAGGGCGGTATTCTAATGGTGGGCATACCCACCGATCAATCTTTTTTTTTCGTTCAGCCAACAGGCTGCATGAAAAAAAAGATTACAATACATGTCCAACAAGGACCAGCAACGTACTGGTATGTTGCTGGACTTTGAATGTTTATACCAGAATGATGCCTGCGGGTTTAGGTATCATCTTGGTATCATTCTTTTCAGCCAGCGGCCGGCTTTCATGTAAAAGCAATCCTAGTGGCTAATTAGCCTCTGGACTGCTTTTACAAGCAGTGGGAGGGAATGTCCCCCCCCGGATATAAAAAGCGCCATTGGGAAATTGGGAAAGCATTTTATCACACCGATCTTGGTGTGGTCAGATGCTTTGAGGGCAGAGGAAAGATCTAGGGTCCAATAGACCCCAGTTTTTTCAAAAAAGAGTACCTGTCATTACCTATTGCTATCATAGGGGATATTTACATTCCCTGAGATAACAATAAAAGTGATAAAAAAAAAAATATGGAAGCAACAGTTTAAAAATAAAATAAAAAAGCAAAATTAATAATAAAAAAAAAGAAAAAAAAAAGCACCCCTGTCCTGCCCTGCTCTTGCCCAATGGCGAACGCAAGCGTCGGTCTGGCGTCATATGTAAACAGCAATTGCACCATGCATGTGAGGTATCACCGCGAAGGTCAGATCGAGGGCAGTAATTTTAGCAGTAGACCTCCTCTGTAAATCTAACGGGGTAACCTGTAAATGCTTTTAAAGGCTTTTAAAAATGTATGTAGTTTGTCGCCAATGCGCGTTTGTGCGAAATTTTAAAGCATGTCGTGTTTGGTATCTATTAGGGTTGTCCCGATACCACTTTTTTAAGACCGAGTACAAGTACCGATACTTTTTTTCAAGTACTCGCCGATACCGATTACCGATACTTTTTTTCAATGTCATGTGACAGTTTGAAAGATGGGGACTGATAGGTGGCACTTATGGGCACGGATCGATGGCACTTATGGGCACTGATAGGTGGCACTTGTGGGCAGTGATAGGTGGCACTGATGGGCGGCACTTGGGGGCACTGATAGGTGGCACTTGTGGGCACTGATAGGTGGCACTGATTGCACTGAAAGGTGGCACTTGTGGGCACTTATGGGCACTGATAGGTGGCACTTATGGGCACTGATAGGTGGCACTTATGGCACTGATAGATGGCACTTATGGGCACTGATAGGTGGCACTTGTGGGCACTGATAGGTGGCACTTGTGGGCACTGATAGGTGGCACTTGTGGGCACTGATAGATGGCACTGATTGCACTATCAGTGCAATCAGTGCCATCTATCAGTGCCCACAAGTGCCACCTATCAGTGCCCATAAGTGCCACCTATCAGTGCAATCAGTGGCATCTACCAGTGCCACCTGATAGGTGGCACTGGTAGATGGCACTGATTCCACTGATAGGTAGCACTTGTGGGTACTGATAGGTGGCTGGCACTGAAATGCTGCGGGGGGTGTGGGGGAAATGACACAGGATTTAAGAAAAAAAAAACTGCTGCAACGCCCATCTTGGTACACCCTGCACTCGGCTGCAGTAAGCAACAGCAGACATCTTGTTACACCCAGCCCATATAGCTCGGGCTGGGTGTAACAAGATGTCTGCTGCTGCTTACTGCAGCCGAGTGCAGGGTGTACCAAGATGGGCGTGGGGACGTTCAGCCGCTGACGGCGACCGAATGTGACAGCACCGGTCACTGATCCTGATGCGGCTGCGCCCTGAACCCCTGCCAGCTTACCAGGTTCAACTGCAGGTGAGGGACTCGCTCTCCGCCCGCGGACTCCGTCCACCGACTGTGCCCGCCCTCTTCAGCCAGACTCCGCCCACACTTTCCTCTCCAGCCCTCCCCAGCCACTGACTCCTCCCGCCCTCTCCGGCTAGACTCCGCCCGCACTCCCGCCCTCTCCGGCCACAAAAAAAAAAAAGTATCGGGTGAAGCATCGGGAGCATTTGCGCGAGTACAAGTACTCGCGCAAATGCTTGGTATCGGTCCCGATACCGATACTAGTATCGGTATCGGGACAACCCTAGTATCTATGTACTCGGCCTAAGATCATCTTTTTTATTTCATCAAACATTTGGGCAATATAGTGTGTTTTAGTGCATTAAAATTAAAAAAAGTGTATTTTTTCCCCAAAAAATGCGTTTGAAAAATCGCTGCACAAATACTGTGTAGAAAAAAAAATGCAACACCCACCATTTTATTCTGTAGGGCCTTTGCTTTAAAAATATATATAATGTTTGGGGGTTCAACATAATTTTCTTGCAAAAAAAAATATGTTTTCATGTAAACAAAAAGTGTCAAAAAGGGCTTTGTCTTCAAGTGGTTAGAAGAGTGGATGTAAGCTTCCTAATGTTGTGTATAAAATGCCAGAACAGTTCAAAACCCCCCCAAATGACCCCATTTTGGAAAGTAGACACCCCAAGCTATATACTGAGAGGCATGTCGAGTCCATGGAATATTTTATATGTTGACACAAGTTGCGGAAAAAAGACAATTTTTTTTTTTTTTTTGCACAAAGTTGTCACTAAATGATATATTGCTCAAACATGCCATGGGCATATGTGGAATTACACCCCAAAATACATTCTGTTGCTTCTCCTGAGTACGGGGATACCACATGTGTGAGACTTTTTGGGAGCCTAGCCGCGTACGGGACCCCAAAAACCAATCACCGCCTTCAGGCTTTCTAAGGGTGTAAATTTTTGATTTCACTTCTCACTGCCTATCACAGTTTCAGAGGCCATGGAATGCCCAGATGGCACAAAACCCCCCCAAATGACCCCATTTTGGAAAGTAGACACCCCAAGCTATTTGCTGAGAGGTATTGTGAGTATTTTGCAGATCTCGCTTTTTGTCACAAAGTTTAAAAAAAAAAAAAAAAATGTCTTTCTTCATTTTCAAAAACAAATGAGAGCTGTAAAATACTCACCAGGCCTCTCAGCAAACAGCTTGGGGTGTCTACTTTCCAAAATGGGGTCATTTGGGGGGGTTTTGTGCTATTTTGGCATTTTATGGCCTTCGAAACTGTGATAGGTAGTGAGGAGTGAAATCAAAAATTTGCGCCCCTAGAAATCCTGAAGGCGGTGCTTGGTTTCCGGGGTCCCGTACGTGGCTAGGCTCCTAAAAAGTCCCACACATGTGGTATCCCCGTACTCAGGAGAAGCAGCAGAATGTATTTTGGGGTGCAATTCCACATATAACCATGGCATGTGTGAGCAATATATCATTTAGTGACAACTTTTTGTAAAATTTTATTTTTTTTGTCATTATTCAATCACTTGGGACAAAAAAAAAAAATATTCAATGGGCTCAACATGCCTCTCAGCAATTTCCTTGGGGTGTCTACTTTCTAAAATTGGGTCATTTGGGGGGCTTTTGTACTGCCCTGCCATTTTAGCACCTCAAGAAATGAGATAGGCAGTCATAAATTAAAAGCTGTGTAAATTCCAGAAAATGTACCCTAGTTTGTAAACGCTATAACTTTTGCGCAAACCAATAAATATACGCTTATTGACATTTTTTTTACTAAAGACATGTGGCTGAATACATTTTGGCCTAAATGTATGACTAAAATTGAGTTTATTCGATTTTTCTTATAACAAAAAGTAGAAAATATCATTTTTTTTCAAAATTTTCGGTCTTTTTCCGTTTATATCGCAAAAAATAAAAATCGCAGAGGCAATCAAATACCATTAAAAGAAAGCTCTATTTGTGGGAAGAAAAGGACGCAAATTTCGTTTGGGTACAACATTGCATGTCCGCACAATTTACAGTTAAAGCAGCGCAGTGCAAAATTCTGAATTCACCTCTGGTCCTTTAGCTAACAAATGGTCCGGGGCTTAAGTGGACAAACATTATATTGAAGCTTACCAATTCTTGATGTGATGTCTGCATTAGTTTTCTTTTTTAGACTTTATTTTTCTATTTTCATCTGGTGATCTGGACTGTAAGTCTGTTGATTTTCAAAAGAACAAGCTCTCCAACAAAAAGTATCAGTTACAAGGATGAGACAAACTATTAAACTACTGCCAGGGGTGCTTACAATGATTAGCTTTTATTTATTTATGTAAAACCTTTATCCAAAAAGGAAAAATATGGTTTGCCATAACTGCTTATAAAATGTGAGCTGGGTTTTAGCTTCAATTTGTTAGTGTATCTATCAGTGCTAGGTTATTTTAATACTCTCCTCCCCCCAGACTGACAATGCTGTTGTCCAAATGTGTGAATGTACTCATTCATCCAGAGTGGGGGCACTCTAATACAAGAGGTGTGTTACTGGCCAGATGACCAGGTGAAATGTAATGCAACCCTAATGATTACTAAGCTGCAATATATTACCTTTTTGGGTTTGGGTTTAAAATCGCTTACAAAAACAAAGTTAAGTGACTAGCATCAGCTCATACACAGAGATGAAACAAATCCTCCTACCTAAGGTGTACCTGTTTTTAAGCAGCCATTTCTTCTGTAGAACATTCTAAAAACACACAGATCAAAACGGAAAATTTATATCAAATACTTACCGTAATTTTCCTTTCCTGATGGACTCCATGGCAGCCTACGTGTGGGTTAATCCCGCCCCTCATACCTCATAGGACCCTTCTCCCATAAATCTTTGCTCTGGGCCAGAGGCCGTGTTCCATAATTTAGCCTACTCCAGCCACTGGGAGGGAACTCCTGCTGCCATGGAGTCCATCAGGAAAGGAAAATTACGGTAAGTATTTGATATAAATTTTCCGTTTTCCTGACAGACTCCATGGCAGCCTACGTGTGGGAAATAACTAGCCATACACACCCGGGTGGGCAGAGTGCTGGACAAAAGAAAAAAGGTTTAATTGGCACCATCAATAGACAAGATACGTAAACCAAATTAAACAGAAGATAATGAGGCTGGCTCTACGCAGTAGTGTGCCATGAACGTGTTAATTGAAGACCACAAGGCCACCTTGCAAATAACTTCTGGAGGCACTTGACGTGATGCCGCCCATGATGGAGACACTTCTAGTTGAGTGAGCAGTCACCGCTTCTGGAGGCGCCAAGCCCCTGGCTTTATAGGCCCACTGAATGGCCTGAACAATCCCTGCTCCGATAGATCTGGAAGAGGCACGCATTCCCTTATACTTCCTGTGAAAAGAACGAGCAGGTGGTCGGTCTGACGGAAAGAAGCTGTAGCTTCAAGATACTGACTCAGAGCTTTTCCAACATCTAAGGGATAAACACTGGAATCCTTAGTAGATCTGAACGTTGGAAGAGCAATCTCCTGATTGTCATGAAACACAGATGCCACTTTGGGGTTTGAACCCAACATAGGAATTAAAAAGTTTAGAAATGGCTCCTTGCATCCCAGAGAGCTGATTTCAGAGACCCTCTTGGCCGATGTTATAGCCACCAAGAAGACAACTATTAGAGAGTGTCATTTGACAGAAGATTGATCTTCATGTTCCAACTCTCTACCTAAGAAAAAATCCAGGACAAGGGGAAGATCCCAATTAGAAAAACTTGGCTCTGAGGTCTGAGCCTTATTGCTCCTCTGAAAAACTACTGAGTAGGAGGGTGTCTAGCCCAGGAAACACCCGTAAAGGCAGAGATTACAGCGATTTGGACTCGCAGCGAGCTGACTGACAATGAGAGATCCAATCCTGATTGTAAGAAGCCCAGGATATCATGTATCTTTGGGTTATTGCAAGAACCTGCAGTGGAAGAGGTGTAGTCTGAAAACTTTTTCCAAATCCTCTGGTAGACCCTGTTGGTGCCTGTTCTTCTGGCATTTAATATTGTGGAGATGGCCCTACTTGGACAGCCTAGGGCCTCCAACCTTCCCCTCTCAAGAACCAGATCATCAGATGTAGATGGGCCTGGCATGGATGTAGAAATGCCCCTTGTGATAGGAGATCTGGTCTGGAGGGTAGAGGAACTGGGTCCCGGAAGCTGAGTTGCATCAGCAGTGGAAACCATGGCTTGTTTGGCCAGTACGGGACTATTGCCACTATCTCTGCTTCTTCCATCCTGAGCCTCGACAAAAAACGGAGAATGACAGGAACCGGGGGAAAGGCATAGGCCCTGTGGAACAGCCAACGGTCTGTCAGAGCATCTACCCAAAAGCCTGGGAATACCAAGACCTCGTGTAGTATCTCTCTAGTCTGAAGTTACATGGGGAGGCGAACAAGTCTACTTCCGGAATGACTCCCAGGTACAGGACCCACCTGAAGACTTCGGGGGGGGGGGGGGAAGTCCACTCGTTGTCCAGAGAAACTCTCAACAGAAAATCTGCCTGAACGTTCGGGACTCCAGGGAGATAGACAGCTGTCAGGTTGGCCAGGTTTTTCTGGGCCCAGATCATGATAGGCTCTATTTCCTTTGACAAGGAGAGACTGCGAGTACCCCCCTGTCTCTTGATGTATACGACTGCCGTTGTGTTGTCCAGTCTTAGGAGGACTGAGTCTCCTGCTGTTAAGTGGTGAAAGGCCTGCAGAGCGCAGAACGCTGCCCGGAGTTCCAGAACATTGGAGACTATCCTGTGAGAGGGAAAATTCCATATGCCTTGGGCTACTTCTGTCAGCCCCTGTTGCTGGCAACTGTAGTGATGGTGACCCAAGACACAGGTGCGATGGAGTGACAATTGAGGAGGTTCCTCTGTTGTAGCCACCAAGGAAAGCTCTCCCGCATGGATGAGGTTATTTGGATAAAGTGATCCCGAAGCCCTGGATTATACTGCTGGAGGAAACCCTTCTGGAAGGGCCGCATTTTCCACTGAGCCCACTTTACCATGGGTGTTGTTGCCACCATGGTGCCAATGATCTTTAGGCATTGAGAGGCTTGGAGATGAGGACGACATTGCAAGCCAAACTCCCGGATCACTGGGATTTTTCCAGGGGTAACAAGATGGTGCTCTTGATAGCGTTGAAGTGTGCCCTGAGGAATACCAGGGACTGCGTAGGATCCAGATGGCTCTTTTCCAGATTCAGAAGCCAACCAAACTCGAGTAGAGTGGAGATGACCTGGGATCTGTGGATTAGCAACTGCTCCTTGTCCCGAGACAACAGCAGGTCGTCTAGATAGTGATACAGACGGATACCTCTGGTCCTGATCAGAGCCACGACAGCCAACAAGTTTTGAAAACACACGAGTCGATGTTGTAAGCCCGAAGGGGAGACAGGTGAACTGCAGACGGATTTGATCGACAGCAAAGCGAAGGTATTTCTGGATTTCTGACGCGATCGGAACATGGAAGTAGGCGTCCTTCCGGTCTATAGAGACAAGCCAATCGCCTGGTTGGATTGCTTGACTGATCATGAGTAGTGTCTCCATCTTGAACTTCTCCTTCTAGATAAAAGAATTCAAGTGGGTTAGGTCTATAACTGGCCTCCAGGAGACGTTTTTCTTCAACACCATGAAGAGGGGCGAGTAGACCCCTTAAAGCCTTTTGTCGTCTGGAACTGGAATTGCAGCGCCCTGAGCCACAAGAGAGACAGGAGAATTCGCTTTTTCTCTTCTGAGAGAGGCAAGGATGCCGACTCGCTCTGTTTTAGGCAGGTGCAATATCATAAAGACTTAGGGGATTCTTGTCCACCGGAAGATGCCCCTTTTGAAAACTTCTGGCCTGAAGGCTGTTTTTTTTTTTTTTTTTTTTTCTTCCAGGTCTTCTTGAACTCACGGCCAGGCCTATAGTAGCGAGCATTCCTTGCTCGATCTGAACTTTGCCTGGGCTGTGTTCTCTTCTGGTTTAGCAGACGGCGATCCTGGGGAAGGAACCCCGACTTGCCCCCTGTGGCACGGGTGATGGCACTGTCCGATATGTTCCCAAAGAGGGACGAACCCCCAAATGGAATCCTGCACCATGCCTGCTTGGAGGCAGGGTCAGCTACCCATGGGCGCAGCCACAAGGCACGCTTAGCAGTGACAGATGTCAGCATGATCCGAGCCACCAGGCGAATTATGTCTAGGGAAACTCCACGAGAAAAGCCAACGTCAACCTTAGCCCATGAATAGGTGAGCTCCTGGCCAGTTCTTCCGAGATGCTCCTCAGAGAAGCATCTACGTCGTCTGCTCAGACTTCCATCGCTTTAGAAAGGGCTGCGAGAGCTAGAGCTGGTTTGCAGGTCATACCCGCTGTAATGTAGATCCGCTTGAGGTCGGTATAAATTTTCCACTCCAGGCAATCCCTAAAAGGAAACAGTATCCTACAATGGGAGTGTGACGTGCCTCACCATCCTCATTAGGGCTGAGTCAATGAGAGGAGCCGACTCCAGGTGTTTTACATCCTTGCTTTTAAATGGGTACATTTTTGATACCTTCATTAACAGGCAATTCTTCCTTTCAACACCACCCCATTCGTCGGTAATTATTGCGCTGAGTTCACCCAAAAAGGAGAAATTAGGGCGTTCTTTTTTGAGGTGTTTAAAATATTTCCTCTGTTTGGAAGGTGCCTCCACTGGCTCTTCCATCTCAAAGCTTCTTTGACAGCTTTTGACCAGCTGTGGTACTAGGGCAAATTCAAAACCTGCACCAGGGTCATCTACCTCCACCTCACTGTCTGAGGCTTCAATTGAGGAATGGCTCGGCTGTGAAGGGCCTGGAGCCTTGAGATCATCCCTAATAGGGACTGACATAGTGTCGCCAGCAGGGTTGTGGGTATGACCAGAATCCCCTTTACTCAGGGACTCATGGACCACCTTTCTGACCAGTGCTTCCACTTGTTGGTCTCCACCCTCTCTTTCTTATGCGACTTTAGAAAAGCATCGCTTGCAGAGCGATTTGCCTTCAGGAACCTGGGCCCCGCATAACCAGCAGGCTTTCCTCACAGAGTGGCTGGAGTGGCGGTGAGAGTGACGCCCAGAGGTGGTTTTAGACTCCTATCTGTGGTACCTAGATCTAAAGGAAGATCTGACGCCTGGACCTTGAAGAGGAGTGACAACGTTGAGACCTAGGACGGTCTTTGCCGTGCTTTGGTGTTCAGACCTAGAAGAGCTGAGTGAAAAAGAAAGGGTTAAGAGCTCCTGAATGAGTGAACCCAAGCATCACAGGTAGAAAATAAATAAATCCTACCTGCAGCGCAAGGGTTGGCCACAAGAGGGCGGTGACAGATCCATGGCAAGGCAGTTTGAAAGTGAAATGAATCATTAAAGCGTTATGAGAAACAGGCATGAGAGAGCACATAACAAAACATAGCCAGCACCCAGGGAGCCTGCAGCAAACAATTTACCTTGTAAACCAGAGCCCAGTGCCTGGATAAACACTGCATAAGCCTGCAAGTCATCCCAAGTAATAGCTGCTTTGACAGCTATTTAAATCTGCCACTGTTAACGATGTCACCGCCCCATAGCGGTTGCCATCCGGTGGCGGCCAATCGCATGCGCGACCGCCGCCGCCATTTTGGCGAAACTGCGCCTGCACGAACCAAGCACGGAATCTTCGTTCGCAACTTGCGGATGCGCAGCGACTTCCTGAAACGGCGAGCTGGAACGCAGCTGCGCTCCAGCCGCCGTGGCCACTCACTGGAGCTTGATAGAAAATAAGGAGACACACAAAACACAGAGATACGGCTGCCATATAAAAGGAATATCTTTGTACATTACCACCACCACGGCACGATCCGGACCAGAACCTGGGACTGGGGAGCTGTTCGCTCGACCCACCGCACGATCGGGCGTTTACAAAGCCTCCCGCTAATAGCTGGGACGTTTGGCCATATTGCCGCTTGCCTGCCAATGGCCAGGTTAGTAAGCTCTTCATGGTATCACATCATATCGCCCATGTCCACCTGCTAATAGCTAGGATTGCTGGACTGCAGAGAGGATCACCGATAACCACCAACGTATCGCCGTGCACACCGCCAGGCCTGGATTACAGGAAAACTTCATGAAAAGGTAAGACTATATCTTGGTCCTAGGAGGAGGACAAAAAAAGGAACACGGCCTCTGGCCCAGAGCAAAGATTTATGGGAGAAGGGTCCTATGAGGTATGAGGGGCGGGATTAACCCACACGTAGGCTGCCATGGAGTCTGTCAGGAAAGGATTTTTTTTTCACTGCTAGCAGCAGAGGCAGGCATCTGAAGTCTCAAAGTGCAGATCTCAGTGAGAGGAGCTCTTTGGAGGGAAGGAGCACACACCCCCCTCACAGTACATGGGAACACGCACGGCTGTGGCTGTCAATTACAGGCTGTGCACTGGAGCTTTTCTCCCCCCTCACCTTTATAGTGTATCTTTTGGTGTCAGGAAAGCCTGTCAAAAGTGATTCCGACAGATTACAGAGGAATGAGGCATAAGAGAGGAATCACACTCAATGCGTTGGAGACAGGCAAGTACATAGTATAGTAAGGTGTGCTTTGTTCATATTTCATGTCTGAGGTTCACAACCACTTTAATATGTGCTTTGGGGTGCCATTCAAAATGAAATGAATGGCAACACACATATACCATGGGACATTGTGTTAATGAGGGTTAATGCACATGGAGAAATAAAAATAGGACTTAAACGGTATATGTATCAACACGTACAGAGATCCCTGCAAAGTAACTGCAGCTAAGAGAAAACCTCTTATGCCTTGTACACACGATCGGATTTTCCGTTGCGATAAACTCAGACTGATTTTTTCGACGGAATTCCGTTCAAGCTGTCTTGCATACACACTGTCACACCAAATTCCGACCGTCAAGAACATGGTGACGTAAAACAGTACGACGAGCCGATAAAAATGAAGTTCAATGCTTCCGAGCATGCATCGACTTGATTCTGAGCATGCGTGTTTTTTTTCTCCGTCGGAGTTCCACACAGACGAACGGAAAACGTGTTCTCTTTCTAAATTTCGACAGAAAAAAGTCCGATGGGGCACACACACGGTCGGAATATCCGATGAAAAAATTCCGTCTGACTTTTTCCATAGGAAATTCCGATCGTGTGTAGAAGGCATTAGTGGGACCCTCTATATGATACAAGTCTGTTTGTTATGGGAAACTGCATACCGTTGCATCCAAAATGTGTACAATAATATTGGAAACATGCACTCAAAACAAGGAAAAACTTTTTTTAGAAGGGAAAAATGCAAAAAAAAACTAAAACAAAATGCATCTAAAAACTGATGCTATAAAAACACCCTAAAACACATTACACAAATAAATCTTATTGAATGTGCAGTTTAATTTACACAAAAAACCTGGAGAAAATGCAGGGAAGGATAAACATAGTAAATATATTACAGAAGAGATAAAGAATCTCAGGCACATGGAAAGACCTAACTCATCATTGAGAAGAGGCAATTAAGGGGAAACATGAGCACATTATTTAAATAAATAAACGATTCATGTAGGAAACTCAGTGTAAAGATAAGGATTATGCATTATAGGCTCATGTACCAAATGCGATCACTGAACCTATCTAGCATATTGTTCAGTGATATGTAATTCATTCAGTGCAGTGAACATCCCAATAATGCTGATTTTGTGCCTTCCGTTCTAATAAAATGCGCTAAGAAATGCACATGTCAACCTTTCACCTTGAAAAAAACTGAGACCAGCTTGCTAAGCAATACATTTTGTATGTGCCAAGCAAAGTCGTGAGTCTATACACCATGCAGGCAACAAGAATTTATCACTGGATTGTCCATTATAAGCTTTGTACAAACCCTATCCATGACCCCATTTGCGCATGCACTCTGTGTTTCCCCCAGCTAAGTATTAGCATTACCTTTTTTTTTATTGTTTTTTGTTTGTTTTTTGGCGCTTTTAATGATATAATGTTCTTCATGTGATTGTTTTGATATGTAAGATCCCCATGTAGAATTGCTATCAGCAGTTGAGAAAGCCAAAAAGAGAAAGTCACATTCTTTTTAGCCATTCTTAGTTGACGTTTGTAAGGATGTTGGAGAGTACACTTCATAGCAAACCAGACACTGCCACCCCTGCCCACAGTCCACACTTTTAAGGCTATTCAGCTCAGAGCACTCCCACTTTCCAGATGGCACTGTCTCTAATCATGAAGGAAACGCCAACTCACTACCACAATCCCCTAATTGGTATACTTTTTAGAGTTACTGCACATGCTCAGTAACTCAAATAAGGGCGATGCTGTGATTTCGGGACACAGCATTGTCCGGTCAGAGAACATAGATGAAGGACTGTTCCAAGAAATCTGGGACAGTTGGAATCTATGGTATCTACAAGCACAAAGTAAACGACTTGAGAAGAACAGATGTTGGTCAAACACCCATAAGCCAATCATAAGGCTACCCATAAGGGCCTCATTTTATCTCCAGATTTATTTGTAGGTATTGACTAAATCAGAGGGTTAGTACAACTGACTGAGCGACCACCTTGCTGATAATAGCCTTCTTGATCCCCTTCAGTCTGGATTTCGTCCTCAACACTCCACAGAAACTGCTCTCCTAAAACTAACCGACGATCTACTAACAGCCAAAACCAATGGACACTATTCTGTACTCCTACTCCTGGACCTCTTTGCTGCCTTTGATACGGTTGACCACCCCCTCCTCCTCAAAAAACTCTACGCCTTTGGTCTCCATGACTGTACTCTTCACTGGTTCTCTTCCTACTTATCCAACCGCACCTTTAGCGTTACTTACAATTCTACTTCCTCCTATCCTCTTTATTTCTCTGTTGGGGTCCCCCAAGGTTCTGTTCTTGGACATCTCCTTTTTTCAATCTACACCTCCTCCCATGGTCAGCGGATAGCCTCCAATGGCTTCCAATACCAACTCTACACCGACGACACCCAAATTTATTTCTCTACCCCTCAGCTCACTCCCTTAGTCTCCTCATGTATCACAAATTTACTATCAGATATATCAGTCTGGATGTCACACCACTTCCCCGAATGTATTATTTTGTATTGTATTGTAACTGTACTGTCTGCCCCCATGTTGTAAAGCACTGCGCAAACTGTTGGCACTATATAAATCCTGAATAATAATAATAATAATAATAATAATAATAATAATAACAGCCAGTTAGGCAGTATTTCAGGATAGAAGTCAGCAATGGGAGCCTCATATTTTCTCATGACTGGTCTACATCTACATTGTTTGCTCCGGTCAGGTTCGGGAGTGAGGGCGTCATGTGCAGCGTCGCAGCCTCTCACGCTGTGAGTCTGCCGTGGTTCTCTCCAGGGCTCTCCTCACACCCCCCTGGGCTGCACAGTCAGGCCCCTCCCTCTGGACGCAAGCATCACATCCTCACGTCCATCCTCGGTCCTGGCATGGGATTTCTAATGGACTCTGTGTGATTATTGCTCAGTGGGAGCAGTGATTTTAATAATGCTTAAAGTGAAACAATAAAAGTGAAATATTCCTTAAAATTTTGTACCTGGGGGGTGTGTATAGTATGCCTGTAAAGTGGCGCGTGTTTCCTGTGCTTAGAACTGTCCCTGCACAAAATGTAATTTCTAAAGGAAAAAACGTCAGGGGTTCCCCTCCAGTCCAGTCCAGAATGTGCACGGACGTGACGTTTCGTCGGCGGCGACGAAACGTCACGTCCACATTCTGACGGGTCGCTTAATCTGACGAAACACATGCCGAGGAACTGTTCGGGCTAAACTTCCCAGGATTACCCGCGGCATATGGAAGCTTCCGGGTCAGTGACGTCAGCACAGGCACTACGTGTTCTGGGTTGTGTTTCCGGAAGCTGCTGAGGATTCGGGGTACATAGGTACACTGTGGAAACCTGCTGTATTGGAGCTTTTATGGTTGTGGGAATACCTTATTTCCTATGCTAGGCGAGACTGTCAATTTGCAGTCATGGCTTTCTGGTAAGCAGAAACTTTTTCTCTTCACTTTGGGTGTCAGCATTATCTAGAGGATTACACTCACTGGTTGAAGCTACCCTTTTCAAGGTGTTTTGGAGCACATCGTTTTCTTCACTTTGGACTCAGTTCTTTTTAAAGGATTTCCACTCGGATTGAGTTTTTGGACTTTCACTTCACATATTCTTTATTTATTATTTTTATCAATGCTTTATCACTCAGCACATTTCTCATCATATGCTTATTTTGTTTAACTATGCTAATGTGATTGATAAGCGCTGCATACTTTTGACCACATATCTTTATCACATTCAGAACTCCTACATGCACAACTACCATATCTGGGAGTGCAGCTCACAATCTCCCTCAAGGATATGTTTGCGGCCAATTATCTGCCCCTCTTAAAACAAACTTCAAGCTATATGAAGTGTGAGGGGGTTAGCTCGGCAGCGGGTGTGTGTGACCCCCGAGATGGGCTCCCCATACAAAAACAGGCCCAGCAAACGGAGGTTGTGGTTTTCAAAGTCAAAAAGGTGCGGTTTATTTTCTATTTACAGTGACAAAACACAGCAAAGCAAAAGAAACATAAACAAAATAAATCCTGGTCAACTTGACCTCTGACTAAACATACAGGTTTCCTAACTAACAACTGGTGCTGTCCTAGTCCCTAAGTCCCTGGTTTTAAATGTCCAAGCAAATAGCCACACAGGCTTTGTCTCACCGCACAGGGGTTCACTCTCCCTAGACAGTCCACACAGGTCTGGGTCCAGGCATGAGCTAACATCTAATGAAGCTGGGAGTTCTTATAGAGGCCTAAATGAGCTGACAAGCTTCAGCTGGTCTCATCAACTCCCTGTCTGCACGACGCCCCACACTCTCCCTAGAGGTATGAGTCATCCATGAGCCCACTAGCCTCAGCTGGGCTTATACAACTCTCCACCTAGTTGTATAAGTCGGCGTAAAGCCTGAATCTGGGCGAAATATATCTACCCCCCTGGATGCAACCAGGTGACTTTACCTTCCTGCTGTCACATACCCCCCCCCTCTTGTTTTAACCTCGGGGTTGGAACACCAGCAATCAGGCATTCATGTACTCGAGACAAAGCATCCACATTCCCCATTTGAACGCCAGGGCGATGCTTTACTGTGAAGTTGAATTCCTGGAGGGCCAGGAACCACCTATTCACTCTTCTATTTGTTTCCTTGTTTTGAGCCATCCACTTTAACGGAGCGTGATCCGTAACCATGTCAAAGTGCCTACCTAGCAGGTAGTACCGAAGGGAATCTAGAGCCCACTTCACCGCTAAACACTCCTTTTCAACGGTGGCGTAATTTACCTCATGGGACTTCAACTTCCTGCTGAGGTAAATGACTGGGTGCTCTTCCCCGTTCCAGACCTGGGACAATACTGCTCCTAACCCCACATCTGACGCATCACTTTGTACGACAAAGTCTTTAGAGAAGTCAGGTGAGTACAACACTGGCTGGCTACATAAGGCTTGTTTCAAGAATTTGAATGCTGCCTCAGCCTCGGGGGTCCATTTAATCATGACCGACCCTTTCCCCTTCGTCAGGTTGGTTAGGGGCACAGCCTTAGAAGCAAAGTGGGGAATGAATCGCCGATAATACCCAGCGATTCCCAGAAAGGCTCGTACCTGCTTCTTACTGTTGGGACGTGGCCAACTCTGGATGGCCTCGACTTTGTTGAGTTGGGGTTTTATTACTCCCCTCCCAATGGTGTACCCAAGATATTTGGCCTCCTCCTGCCCAATGGTACACTTCTTGGGGTTAGCCGTAAACCCCGCTTCCCGAACAGAGTCCAGGACTGCTTGCACTTTTGGCAGATGTGAGGCCCAATCTGTGCTATGGACAATTACGTCATCCAGGTAAGCCGCAGCATACTTCCGATGGGGCCTCAGCATCTGGTCCATTTTCCGCTGGAATGTGGCCGGCGCATTCTGTAACCCGAACGGCATTCTTTTATATTGGAACGCCCCGTCTGGGGTTACAAATGCGGTTTTCTCTTTGGCCGACTTGGCCAGGGGGATTTGCCAATACCCTTTTGTGAGGTCAAGAGTCGTCATGTATCGGGCTGTTCCCAGCCGGTCGATCAACTCATCTATACGTGGCATGGGGTAGGTGTCAAATTTTGTAACTTTGTTCAACTGACGAAAATCGTTACAAAATCGCCAGCTCCCATCCGGTTTAGGCACCAACACAATGGGACTAGACCAATCACTTTGGGACTCCTCTATCACCCCTAAGTTCAGCATTTTCTGTACTTCCTCCCGTATTGCCTCCCGTCGGGCCTCTGGGATCCGATAGGGTTTTAACTTCACCCTTTCACCGGGCGGGGTAATGATGTCATGCTCTACCCCAGATGTTTGTCCCGGCAGCTCAGAGAATACCTCCTTGTTGCGAAGCACAAACTCCTTAACCTCCTGTTGTTGGGGTTGTGACAAGGTGGCTGCTATTCCAACCTCAGGAATCACGCAACCAGTTTGAGCTGGTGACCAAGTGTCTGCGACTAGGGACTCTCTATCCCTCCAGGCTTTCAACAGATTAACGTGATAGATCTGTTCGGGCTTTCGCCTTCCTGGTTGTCTGACCTTGTAATTCACTTCGCTCACTTTTTCCATTATCTCGTAGGGGCCTTGCCATTTGGCAAGGAATTTACTTTCAACTGTAGGGACAAGTACCAGTATCCTATCCCCCGGGGAAAAGGTACGGGTCTTGGCTCCACGGTTGTACACTCTCTGCTGTGCTAACTGCGCTTGGGCCAAATGTTCCTTCACGATGGGCATTACCTGTGCAATTCGGTCTTGCATCAGGGCGACATGCTCAATCACACTCCTGTGGGGAGAACTCTCACTTTCCCAAGTTTCCTTGGCAATATCCAACAGCCCTCTTGGGTGTCTCCCATACAGTAACTCAAAGGGGGAGAATCCCGTAGAGGATTGGGGCACCTCCCTAATAGCAAACATCAGATAAGGAAGTAGACAGTCCCAATCCTTTCCATCTCTATCCACCACTTTCTTCAACATTTGTTTTAGGGTTTTGTTGAATCTTTCAACCAGCCCATCGGTTTGGGGGTGATACACAGATGTACGTAATTGCGTCACTTTGAACAATTTACACAGCTCCTTCATAACCCGGGACATAAAGGGTGTACCTTGGTCCGTAAGCAGTTCTTTACAAATACCCACCCGGCTAAACACAAGAGATAGCTCTTTGGCTATGGTTTTGGCCGAGGTATTTCGGAGAGGGATCGCTTCTGGATAACGGGTGGCATAGTCCATTATAACTAATATGTACTGGTGCCCCCTAGCGGACTTGATTATAGGACCTACCAAATCCATGGCGATCCTCTCAAACGGGACCTCAATGATGGGTAGAGGGACCAGCGGGCTACGGAAATGTGGCATCGGGGCCGACCTCTGACACACAGGGCAGGAGGAACAATAATTTTCTATGTCCTTCATCACCCCCGGCCAATAGAATCTCTGTAATACCCTCTCTCGGGTTTTCTCTGTCCCCAGATGACCTCCAAGAATGTGCCCATGGGCCAACTCCAACACCAACTTCCTGTAAGGTTTGGGCACCACAAGCTGCTCAACGGTTTCTTCTGCCCTTTTTGCCACCCGATACAGTAGGTCCTTCTCTACGCTGAAGTATGGGTAAGTGCAGGTATTATCTGGGTTCACTAACTCGCCATCTATTTTCACTACGTTTTCCCGTGCCTTTATTAGGGCGGGGTCTTTCAACTGTTCTGTGGCAAAGTTTTCCCTGTGAACCTCAAGATCAGAAAACTCCACAGACGGTAGGTTTTCGTCTGAGGAGGTGGGCTCCTCTCCAGTTTCTTGAGTCTCTCCTGCCAATACTGATAAGGGAAATTCCAGAGAGTCCTCACCACTCTCAGGGGAGTTCTGGCTATCACATTCCTGGTACATAGGGGCACCAGTGGGGGGCTCAGGATCATCCCACAGTTCCCAGAACTTCGGAAAATCCCTTCCCACAATGGCGTCATGCGGTAACTGAGATACTAAACCCACTGGATGAGAGAGGGTACCTTTGGGGGTCTCGAAACACACTGTAGTCACTGGATACTCTCGGGTGTCCCCATGCACACAAATAACAGCTACCTTGCTATTCCCAGAGACCTCTGTTTTAACTAACTCAGCCTTTATCAGGGTCACAAGGCTACCTGAATCCAGCAATACCACAACATTTCTACCATTAACACACATTTTGCATAAATGTTTCTCAGTTCCTCGAATGGCAGTGCATGCGACTGTCGCACACAGCGACTGACGTCTGCCCGTCAGAAAGTCACACTGCATGGGTTCCTCCACAACCGGGCAATTGGCTGCAATATGTCCCGCTTGCCGGCAGCGGTAGCAAACGATCCTTCTTGCGGCCTCTTGAGACGCTGATTTCCCAGGCTGTTCTCGCCAAACTTGGGGTAGAGCTCCCACCCTCTCACTCTCTCCACCCTCACCCCTTGGAATCCTCTTATCCGCCCCTGGGGATGGTCTGGTCTTAGGGTGGAAAGTCCGAGTGTCTCTGGAAGAGGCCGTCAGGTTCTCTGTAGCCAAGTATTTCTCCACACGATCCACAAGACCATCGGCCGTCTCTGGGTCTCCATGGCTTACCCACTTTTGGATGGCAGTAGGAAGAGCTCTCAAAAACCGATCCATTACAACACGTTCCACAATCTTTGGTGCGGACAAAGTCTCTGGCTGTAGCCACTTTCTGCTCAGGTGAATGAGATCATACATTTGAGACCTGGGGGGTTTTCCAAGCTGGAAAGTCCAGTTATGCACACGCTGAGCCCGGACAGCCAGGGTGACACCCAGCCTTGCCAATATTTCAGCTTTTAGCATCACATAGTCTTTTGCTTGGTTAGGCTCTAGGTCATAGTAAGCTTTCTGCGATTCACCAGTTAACAGAGGAGCCACCAGTCCAGCCCACTGCTCCTCAGGCCACTTTTCTCTTTCAGCGGTCCTTTCAAATGTGGTCAAAAATACCTCTGGATCATCCTCTCCAGTCATTTTTGTCAATAAACGACTCACCCCAAAGGACGCGGTATTAGTGGGACGGCTTTCCTCACTGGTCTGCGGACGTTGCTGCATTACTGCTTCCATCTGTTGTTGTAGTCTCTGCTCTTGCTTCTGCAACAGGTCTATGAAGCGGGCCTCAGATTGCTGCTGGGCTTGTTGCTGAGCCTCCAGACTCTGTTGCAAAGTTGCGTTTGTCTGCTGCTGGGCTGCAAGGCTCTGTTGATGAGCTTGCTGCTGGGCTGCGAAGTTCTGTTGTTGAGCTGCAAGGCTCTTTTACAAACCTGCATTTGTCTGCTGTTGATTGGCATTTGCTAGAGCCAGCTGCTTCAGTATCTCCTCCATGCTGGCTTAAAAAAAAACTGCCCGCATTCTCCACCAACTGTGAGGGGGTTAGCTCGGCAGCGGGTGTGTGTGACCCCCGAGATGGGCTCCCCACACAAAAACAGGCCCAGCAAACGGAGGTTGTGGTTTTCAAAGTCAAAAAGGTGCGGTTTATTTTCTATTTACAGTGACAAAACACAGCAAAGCAAAAGAAACAAACAAAATAAATCCTGGTCAACTTGACCTCTGACTAAACATACAGGTTTCCTAACTAACAACTGGTGCTGTCCTAGTCCCTAAGTCCCTGGTTTTAAATGTCCAAGCAAATAGCCACACAGGCTTTGTCTCACCGCACAGGGGTTCACTCTCCCTAGACAGTCCACACAGGTCTGGGTCCAGGCATGAGCTAACATCTAATGAAGCTGGGAGTTCTTATAGAGGCCTAAATGAGCTGACAAGCTTCAGCTGGTCTCATCAACTCCCTGTCTGCACGACGCCCCACACTCTCCCTAGAGGTATGAGTCATCCATGAGCCCACTAGCCTCAGCTGGGCTTATACAACTCTCCACCTAGTTGTATAAGTCGGCGTAAAGCCTGAATCTGGGCGAAATATATCTACCCCCCTGGATGCAACCAGGTGACTTTACCTTCCTGCTGTCACAGAAGCAATGGGCCTCTCTTTCACGGTCATAGCTGGGAAGGATTAATGCTATATAAATGTCTATATTGCCAAAATTCTTATACTTATTTAGGGTGCTTCCAATACCGCTACCAGCTTATTTTTTAAGACATACTCAACGTAGAGTCCTGTCATATATCTGGGTTACCATTAAACCTTATATAACCAAAGCTACACTATTCCTTCATAAATTAAAAGGTGGTTTAGGATTACCCAACTTTCTCTCATACTTCAACGCTGCACAATTAGCACTCCTCCCCAAATATCATACTACGGTCGAAACGCCCTTATGGGTGGCTATTGAATCGGTTGACTGTGACCCCATTTCTGTGGCCAACATGTTATGGGTTAACCCGGCTGATAGATTAAATTTATCTAATCCCATAACAAAACACACTTTAGCCATCTGGGATAAATTTTAACTTTTGCATAATCTCCAATCTGCACATAATCCACTACTTTCATTCCTTGGCAATCCGGCCTTCTATCCTGCTTGGAAATTTCCAAGAACGTTTTCTGCATGGTCCTCAACGAATTTGAATCGCTTGTACAAATTAACCTCTGCTACCACATTTCATTCCTTTCCTGTATTATGTGAATCCTTTGGGCTACCTAGAGCAGAGTTTTTCCGCTATTTGCAAATTAAGAACTTCTACGAACCACTCCTTCTCACAGGCTCATCTCTTAACCAAATGACTCAATTTGAGCGGATTTGTATAAGCGACCCACACATCAGAGGACTAATCTCTATATTATATCAACAATTTAATGTGAATTTTGATGAGATTTTACCTTCAGTTGCTACTAAATGGTCTCAAGATATGGATCGGGTGTTTGATATCAAGGATTGGTCTAGTATCTGGTTAGCCACCAAAACTTTTTCTCCAAATTATTATGCTCTACCTTAACCACTTAACGACCGCTCACTGTATATATACGTCGGCAGAATGGCACCGACAGGCACAATCACGTAGAGTGTACGTGATTGCCTTTGTATAGTTGGGGGGTCCAATCGGACCCCCCTCCTATACAGTGAGCGGTGGCTAAATGTCCGGGAGCGTTCCAGGATGAGGGGGCAGCCATTCGTTTCTGGCCACCCCCTCGCGATCGCTCCCGGCGAATGGAAATGCCCCCTCTGTCTGTGTCAGACAGAGGGAGCAGGAGGAAGTGATGTCATCTCTGGTGCGGCGCTCACATATACCGAGCGCCGTACAAGAGAAGACATCAGGTCAGTGCACACAACACTACACTGACACCAGGACACATAGGGACATAAATCGCCCCCCCAGGCCCCCCCAGATCACCCCCCAGATCACCCCCCCAGCCCCCAGTCACAGTGTCACTGATTGCAGTGACCATTTATTTAGTGATCACTGCAATCAGTGACATTTGTGACTGTAAAAGTGTCACCAAAGTTTAGTCTTAGATCCAGTGTAGCCCCCTAACCCCCCCTAATAAAGGTTTAACCCCCTGATCACCCCCCAGATAACCCTTTTACCGCCTATCACCACTGTCGCTAAGCGATCATTTTTCTGATCGCTGTCTTAGCGTCAGTGATGCCGATCGGCAGCCAGTAATTTTTTTTAGGTTCGCTGCATGTTTTTATAGCGTCAGGTACCTCAATATATTATCTAATAAAGGTTTAACCCCCTTGATCGCCCCCCAGGTAACCCTTTCACCCCCTATCACCACTGTCACTAAGCGATCGTTTTTCTAAACGCTGTCCTAGTGTCTGTGATGCAGATCGGTAGCCGGTAATTTTTTTAGGTTCGCCGCAGGTTTTTATAGCGTCAGGTACCCCAATATATTATCTAATAAAGGTTTAACCCCCTTGATCGCCCCCCAGGTAACCCTTTCACCCCCATCACCACTGTCGCTAAGCGATCGTTTTTCTAAACGCTGTCTTAGTGTCGGTGATGCAGATCGGTAGCTGGTAATTTTTTTTAGGTTCGCCGCAGGTTTTTATAGCGTCAAGTACCCCAATATATTATCTAATAAAGGTTTAACCCCCTTGATCGCCCCCCAGGTAACCCTTTCACCCCCTATCACCACTGACGCTAAGCGATCGTTTTTCTAAACGCTGTCTTAGTGTCGGTGATGCAGATCGGTAGTCAGTAATTTTTTTTAGGTTCGCCGCATGTTTTTATAGCGTCAGGTACCCCAATATATTATCTAATAAAGGTTTAACCCCCTTGATCGCCCCCCAGGTAACCCTTTCACCCCCATCACCACTGTCGCTAAGCGATCGTTTTTCTAAACGCTGTCTTAGTGTCGGTGATGCAGATCGGTAGCTGGTAATTTTTTTTAGGTTCGCCGCAGGTTTTTATAGCGTCAGGTACCCCCATATATTATCTAATAAAGGTTTTAACCCCCTGATTGCCCCTAGTTAACCCTTTCACCAGTGATCACCATATAAGTGTTACGGGTGACGCTGGTTAGTTAGTTTGCTTTTTATAGTGTCAGGGCACCCGCCGTGTATATAACCCAATAAAGGTTTAACCCCCTGATCGCCCGGCGGGTGATATCAATTAGGTTTTAGCGTTAGAGAGGGTCTGAGTCACACCCCAGGCAGCATCAGGTTAGTGCCAGTAACGCTAACACCCACGCGTGAAGCATACACCCCCCTTAGTGGTATAGTATCTGAACAGATCAATATCTGATCTGATCAGATCTATACTAGCGTCCCCAGCAGTTTAGGGTTCCCAAAAACGCAGTGTTAGCGGGATCAGCCCAGATACCTGCCGGCACCTGCGTTTTGCCCCTCCGTCCAGCCCAGGCCACCCAAGTGCAGTATCGATCGATCACTGTCACTTGCAAAACAAAAACACACATAACTGCAGCGTTCGCAGAGACAGGCCTGATCCCTGCGACTCCAGTGCTGTAGGAGGTGATTTCACCACCACAGTTAAAAAAAAAAAGCAAATATGCCAAAGCATTGGGGCAGCAGGGGCGGAGGAGCGATTTTGCTCCTAATGCCGCGTACATACGGTCGAAATTCCGACGGAGGCTTGCCCGTGGAAAAGTCCGACCATGTGTGTGCGGCATAACGTTTTTGCGGGAGGATGCCCCCATGCTTCGGCATATATAAATGGTGCGTGTATGCCCATCATTGGAAGTGGGTGGATGAAGGGCGGTATTCTAATGGTGGGCATACCCACCGATCAATCTCTTTTTTCGTTCAGCCAACTGGCTGCATGAAAAAAAAAGATTACAATACATGTCCAACAAGGACCAGCAACGGACTGGTATGTTGCTGGACTTTGAATGTTTATACCAGAATGATGCCTGCGGGTTTAGGTATCATCTTGGTATCATTCTTTTCAGCCTGCGGCCGGCTTTCATGTAAAAGCAATCCTAGCGGCTAATTAGCCTCTGGACTGCTTTTACAAGCAGTGGGAGGGAATGCCCCCCCCCCCGGATATAAAAAGCGCCATTGGGAAATTGGGAAAGCATTTTATCACACCGATCTTGGTGTGGTCAGATGCTTTGAGGGCAGAGGAAAAATCTAGGGTCTAGAAGACCCCAGTTTTTTCAAAAAAAGAGTACCTGTCACTACCTATTGCTATCATAGGGGATATTTACATTCCCTGAGATAACAATAAAAAATGATAAAAAAAAAAAAATACTTGGAAGGAACAATTTAAAAATAAAAAAGCAAAATTAATAATAAAAAAAGAAAAAAAAAAAGCACCCCTGTCCTGCCCTGCTCTTGCCCAATGGCGAACGCAAGCGTCGGTCTGGCGTCATATGTAAACAGCAATTGCACCATGCATGTGAGGTATCACCGCGAAGGTCAGATCGAGGGCAATCATTTTAGCAGTAGACCTCCTCTGTAAATCTACTGGGGTAACCTGTAAAGGCTTTTAAAGGCTTTTAAAAATGTATGTAGTTTGTCGCCAATGCGCGTTTGTGCGAAATTTTAAAGCATGTCGTGTTTGATATCTATGTACTCGGCCTAAGATCATCTTTTTTATTTCATCAAACATTTGGGCAATATAGTGTGTTTTAGTGCATTAAAATTAAAAAAAGTGTATTTTTTAACCCAAAAAATGCGTTTGAAAAATCGCTGCGCAAATACTGTGTAGAAAAAAAAAATGCAACACCCACCATTTTAATCTGTAGGGCCTTTGCTTTAAAAATATATATAATGTTTGGGGGTTCAACATAATTTTCTTGCAAAAAAAAAATGTTTTCATGTAAACAAAAAGTGTCAAAAAGGGCTTTGTCTTCAAGTGGTTAGAAGAGTGGATGTAAGCTTCCTAATGTTGTGTATAAAATGCCAGAACAGTTCAAAACCCCCCCAAATGACCCCATTTTGGAAAGTAGACACCCCAAGCTATATACTGAGAGGCATGTCGAGTCCATGGAATATTTTATATGTTGACACAAGTTGCGGAAAAACGACAATTTTTTTTTTTTTTTTTGCACAAAGTTGTCACTAAATGATATATTGCTCAAACATGCCATGGGCATATGTTGAATTACACCCCAAAATACATTCTGTTGCTTCTCCTGAGTACGGGGATACCACATGTGTGAGACTTTTTGGGAGCCTAGCCGCGTACGGGACCCCAAAAACCAAGCTCCGCCTTCAGGCTTTCTAAGGGTGTAAATTTTTGATTTCACTTCTCACTGCCTATCACAGTTTCGGAGGCCATGGAATGCCCAGATAGCACAAAACCACCCCAAATGACCCCATTTTGGAAAGTAGACACCCCAAGCTATTTGCTGAGAGGTATTGTGAGTATTTTGCAGATCTCGCTTTTTGTCACAAAGTTTTGAAAATTGAAAAAAAAAAATATATATATATATTTCCTTTCTTCATTTTCAAAAACAAATGAGAGCTGTAAAATACTCGCCATTCCTCTCAGCAAATAGCTTGGGGTGTCTATATTCCAAAATGGGGTCATTTGGGGGGGTTTTGTGCGATTTTGGCATTTTATGGCCTTCGAAACTGTGATAGGTAGTGAGGAGTGAAATCAAAAATTTGTGCCTAGAAATCCTGAAAGCGGTGCTTGGTTTTCGGGGTCCCGTACGCGGCTAGGCTCCTAAAAAGTCCCACATATGTGGTATCCCCGTACTCAGGAGAAGCAGAAAAATGTATTTTGGGGTGTAATTCCACATATAACCATGGCATGTGTGAGCAATATATCATTTAGTGACAACTTTTTGTAATTTTTTTTTTGTCATTATTCAATCACTTGGGACAAAAAAAAAAATATATTCAATGGGCTCAACAGGCCTCTCAGCAATTTCCTTGGGGTGTCTACTTTCTAAAATGGGGTCATTTGGGGGGGTTTTGTGCTATTTTGGCATTTTATGGCCTTCGAAACTGTGATAGGTAGTGAGGAGTGAAATCAAAAATTTGCGCCTTTAGAAATCCTGAAGGCGGTGCTTGGTTTCCGGGGTCCCGTACGCGGCTAGGCTCCCAAAAAGTCCCACACATGTGGTATCCCTGTACTCAGGAGAAGCAGCAAAATGTATTTTGGGGTGAAATTCCACATATAACCATGGCATGTGTGAGCAATATATCATTTAGTGACAACTTTTTGTAATTTTTTTTTTTTTTTTTAGTCATTATTCAATCACTTGGGACAAAAAAAAAATTCAATGGGCTCAACATGCCTCTCAGCAATTTCCTTGGGGTGTCTACTTTCCAAAATGGGGTCATTTGGGGGGGTTTTGTACTGCCCTGTCATTTTAGCACCTCAAGAAATGAGATAGGCAGTCATAAATTTAAAGCTGTGTAAATTTCAGAAAATGTACCCTAGTTTGTAAACTCTATAACTTTTGCGCAAACCAATAAATATACGCTTATTGACATTTTTTTTACTAAAAACATGTGGCTGAATACATTTTGGCCTAAATGTATGACTACAATTGAGTTTATTCGATTTTTCTTATAACAAAAAGTAGAAAATATCATTTTTTTCGGTCTTTTTCCGTTTATATCGCAAAAAATAAAAATCGCAGAGGCAATCAAATACCATTAAAAGAAAGCTCTATTTGTGGGAAGAAAAGGACGCAAATTTAGTTTGGGTACAACATTGCATGTCCGCACAATTTACAGTTAATGCAGCGCAGTGCAAAATTCTAAATTCACCTCTGGTCCTTTAGCTACCAAATGGTCCGGGGCTTAAGTGGTTAACTACAAGGTTCTAGCATGGTGGTACTTAGTACCTGCTATAATAGCAAAATTTGATCCCACATACTCGCCTAATTGCTTTAGAGGTTGTGACTCCCCAGGTACACATTTCCACATATGGTGGCAATGTCATGTAGTTCAGAAATTCTGGAAAAATATATTTATAATGGCTTCTAAAGCCCTTGAAATCTCAATTCTTCCGGATCCTGCCTTGGCTCTCCTAAACCTTAAGCCTGCTACACTTACCCATGCTCAATTCCAATTCAGTGGCGGTGCATCCATAGAGGGCGCCGGAGCGCCGCCCCCTCTCGCTCCGCCACTGAAAGACAATACACAGATTCATGCATTGCATGAATCTGTGTATTGTCACCGCTGCCGCGCTGCCCACTATACATATGGCCGGCCTCCTGGTGAGCGCCGGCCATATGAATTAGAGCGGCGGCCGGCGGTGGGTGTAACTTGGAAGTGCCTATCAGAGCCAGCGCTCTCACGCTGTATTCGGCTTCCAAAAACTCCTCCCAGGTACGCACGGGGCTGCGTTCCTGGAAGAAGACTGTGTGGAGGTTTCAGCCAATCAGGTTCACCGGATCTGGTTACCGGTAACCTGATTGGCTGAAGCGACATCGAGGGCGGGAGAACACATCGAGGACGGCGCGGACCGAGGAAGGTAAGTGCAGGGCTGGGGGGGGACAGGCTGCATTTGGGGGACAAACTGGCTGAATATGGGGCACAAGCTGGCTGAATATGGGGCACAAACTGGCTGAATATGGGGCACAAACTGGCTGAATATGGGGGACAAACTGGCTGAATATGGGGGACAAACTGGCTGAATATGGGGGACAAACTGGCTGAATATGGGGGACAAACTGGCTGAATATGGGGGACAAACTGGCTGAATATGGGGGACAAACTGGCTGAATATGGGGGACAAACTGGCTGAATATGGGGGACAAACTGGCTGTATATGGGGGACAAACTGGCTGTATATGGGGGACAAACTGGCTGAATATGGGGCACAAGCTGGCTGAATATGGGGCACAAACTGGCTGAATATGGGGCACAAACTGGCTGAATATGGGGCACAAACTGGCTGAATATGGGGGGACAAACTGGCTGAATATGGGGGGACAAACTGGCTGAATATGGGGGGACAAACTGGCTGAATATGGGGGACAAACTGGCTGAATATGGGGGGAACTGGCTGTATATGGGGGACACGCTGGCTGCATTTGGGGGGAACTGGCTGTATATGGGGGACAAACTGGCTGCATTTGGGGGGAACTGGCTGTATATGGGGGACAAACTGGATGCATTTGGGGGAACTGGCTGTATATGGGGGACAAACTGGCTGCATTTGGGGGGAACTGGCTGTATATGGGGGACACGCTGGCTGTATATGGGGGATAAACTGGCTGCATTTGGGGGAACTGGCTGTATATGGGGGACAAACTGGCTGCATTTGGGGGGAACTGGCTGTATATGGGGGGGAACTGGCTGCATTTGGGGGGAACTGGCTGTATATGGGGACAAACTGGCTGTATATGGGGGCACACTGGCTATATATATGGGGACACACTGGCTGTATATGGGGGCACACTGGCTGTATATGGGGGCACACTGGCTGTATATGGGGGCACACTGGCTGTATATGGGGGCACACTGGCTATATATATATATATATATGGAGGCACACTGGCTGTATATGGGGGCACACTGGCTGTGTATGGGGGCACACTGGCTGTATATGGAAACAATCTGGCTGTATTTGAGGGGGAAAACTGGTGGCGTTTGGGCACAGTGGCTGCGTTTAATGGGCACAGTGGCGGCAATTGATTATTTATTTATTTTCAGTTTGTTTGCGCCCCCCCAAAAATTTTGAGCACCAGCCGCCACTGTTCCAATTACTTATTCAACTTAATTCTTCAGCCAAACAAACTATTGCTAAGGCATGGAAATCCCAAACCCTGATTTTGGCTGAAGCTGAACATAGAATGAATTGAGCTGACAGCTATTGAAGAAAATAAAATTAATACATTTCGCAAGATTTGGCAACCATGGGTCAAACACTATTTCCCTTCTGATTTCGACCAGTCTTCGTTATTACCACACTAGCTTGTTAAGACTACTTAATAAATAGATGTGTATATCTATCGTGAGCCGAACCACCACCACTGGAGATTCTACCTTCTATTTTTATTTACGTTTTCCTATTTTTGTCCCCCTTTTTTTTTGTTGCTGTTGTTGTTTCCCCCTTATATACAATAAATAGTGATGCTTAGTCTTTATTCCCCTTTCCTTTCTACATATCGTACTTCTGATAATTGATACTTAGTTTGTTGATCTGACCATTATTTCTTTCTTATCTACTTATATTCCTGTGTGTGTATAATTGACACAATGGTAGGATAATATAATTTACTATTATAATGTTTAATATTTTCTATGTATGCTATGTATCCATGCATTATATTCTTTTTTTTCTTTTGAAAAAACTCAATAAAAATATTTAACAAGGAGATATTGTATTGCACTGGTTGACCCCCATCTATTTGAGCGTATCTATCTGTTAACTGAGTGCTTTAGTAAATCTTATGTCTGACTAAAAGTAGTCGGAAATGCACTGGAGTGATCCCATTTGCCAACAAGGTGCTTTAGTAAATCAAACCCATTATGACTTTACTGGTATAAACACAGTTATTAACGACAGTGTGTTTTTTTTTCTAAAATGACAAGGTTAAATACCTTTTCTCACACCCCTGTGCGGTCACATGATCCCTCTCCGCTCTCTTTCCCTGATCTCAGCAGAGTAGCGGGAGGGGCTGAGATTCCCTTTTGACATCATCTAGCTAGCAGAGGAAAAAGATATTTAGGAGAAAAAGAAAGAAAGGGCACACCAGCCTAGTGCATTATCCTTTGCATGGATTTTATTAAAAAGATAAAATGAAAACTACTCACAAGCGTAGGTGAAAGGTTCACAATGTAAATAGTTTCCACAGGTAGTTTCCAAGCCGTCGCTTGCTGATGACGTGTAAGGCTGTAATGTATTGCCGCCATTTTGGAGTGGACCAACCCTAGAGGGCAAATAGGGACAGTGAAGGTGTTAGAACAAGATGCTAATCTAGGGGATAATGGGAAACGTGTCACCCGGCAGTGGCCCTCATCATACCCTCTGTGATCAGTTGGAGTGTTTTTGGGTCTGACTCATTTGCTGCTACCTGTGGAAACTATTTACATTATGAACCTTTCACCTACGCTTGTGAGTAGTTTTCATTTTATCTTTTTAATAAAATCCATCCAAAGGATAATGCACTAGGCTGGTGCGCCCTTTCTTTATTTTTCTCGTTTTTTGTTAGGATACCCCTATCCCTGAAGGGCAGCAAGGCCAGTGACATGCATAATCACAACATACTGACTGTCTGGTAATCCACTCGTGCGCAGGAGTGTTTGTTTTCTGTTTAGAAAAATAAATTTAGCCTTGCCATTTAAAAAAAAACAAACACTGTAGTTAATAACTGTTTAAGACTGAGGGGATACAAGTATTTTTGCTGCATATTGCAGCAGAATAGCGGCAGGAGGGGCGGGTTCGAGATTGGCTCTCACACTGAGAGGCAGGCCGAGAGGGGGAGAGGAGAGAGACTCAGAGCAGAGAGCAGGATGATGGAGGCATGTAAAGTGACCACGGTATCATGACTCAGCAGCCATGATTACCATTGTCAGCACACACAGGGGGACACAGGAACAGTCAGGATCAACCAGGTATATTACAACACAGAAAGGGAAAAATTACACGGTACAAGCACAATGCTATAGATTTTTTTAGGGTTACAACCACTTTAAGCATACACAAAAATATAACTTGCGAATTATGTAAATTACCAAACTTACAGACTATATATAACAGAGATGGAAAATTGTTTATGTTTTATGGAAGAAACTATTTAGAGAATACTACCATCATAAAACTATACATGTAGTCTTCCTTTATTTGAGAACAGGTATGCAATTCAGCAACATTTAAGAAACAACTAGCTTAAAAAGGTTTGAGAAGCAAAACAATTCAGCTTCCCTCCTGGAAAAACAGATGGTTGGGTACATCAGAAATTCACAAATAATAAGAAAAATGCGCTACCAACAAATATGTGCAAAAATCAAAGTGCAAACTGGAATACAATTAATACAAAAAAATGTCCCAAGAAAAATTATCAATTAGTGTCCCAATAAACACAAAAAGAAAAACATTTTTTTGAAGTGACTGTAAATAGGTTGTGAGGTGACTCGCTGCATTCAAAATTTCATAAAAAAGAAATTGTGGCAGGGAAGGGTTGAAGTCTTCCTCTACAAGTAAAAACTGTGAAGTGACTGTAAATAGGTTGTGAGATGACTCGCTGCATTCAAAACTGCATGAAAAAGGAAATTGTAGCAGGGAAGGATTGAAATCTTCCTCCGACAGTTTTCCAGCCAGATGACATAAAAATGGAAAGAGTGGGGGCTTACCGACTCCGGTGGATCTCTATTACGGAGATCATACAGGCTCAGCACATCAAAAGCATCCGTCCTGAAGCTGGTCCGCTCTCTCCCTTGGATCGTTCAGGGACACAGTTTCCTTGTAGTCAGGATCGATTCCCCAATGATTCAGTATGGGTATCAAAAAAGAGATAGGGGGAGACTCATGGTGCAGTATATCAACAAAAGGTCCCTTTATTAAAACAACAGGAGCTAACATCCAGAGTCTCTGAACAAAAGTATTTTAAAAAACGCGGTGTAAATAAGACAACCAGCCGCGGCTCAGACGTCTGAGCCGCGGCTGGTTGTCTTATTTACACCGCGTTTTTTAAAATACTTTTGTTCAGAGACTCTGGATGTTAGCTCCTGTTGTTTTAATAAAGGGACCTTTTGTTGATATACTGCACCATGAGTCTCCCCCTATCTCTTTTTTGATACCCATACTGAATCATTGGGGAATCGATCCTGACTACAAGGAAACTGTGTCCCTGAACGATCCAAGGGAGAGAGCGGACCAGCTTCAGGACGGATGCTTTTGATGTGCTGAGCCTGTATGATCTCCGTAATAGAGATCCACCGGAGTCGGTAAGCCCCCACTCTTTCCATTTTTATGTCATCTGGCTGGAAAACTGTCGGAGGAAGATTTCAATCCTTCCCTGCTACAATTTCCTTTTTCATGCAGTTTTGAATGCAGCGAGTCATCTCACAACCTATTTACAGTCACTTCACAGTTTTTACTTGTAGAGGAAGACTTCAACCCTTCCCTGCCACAATTTCTTTTTTATGAAATTTTGAATGCAGCGAGTCACCTCACAACCTATTTACAGTCACTTCAAAAAAATGTTTTTCTTTTTGTGTTTATTGGGACACTAATTGATAATTTTTCTTGGGACATTTTTTTGTATTAATTGTATTCCAGTTTGCACTTTGATTTTTGCACATATTTGTTGGTAGCGCATTTTTCTTATTATTTGTGAATATTTTTGTATAGCTGTATATTCCAGCTATTTTTTTAGATGCAGCACCCATCACTTATATCTCATTAGTCTTTTATAAGGATCATATTCCTTTGAAATAACTTTTTATTGGTACCAGAGTTTTCTTTTGAACCTTTGTTTTTTGCAGCACAGGGGATGCGCGAATTTTTCCACGCTTTACAATACATCAGAAATTCAACACATTTTTTTTTTTCGAGAATTAGTTCTTAAGAACATTTATATTTTTAAGTGCACTTTTTTCTAAAGAGTGAACAAATTCAGTTCTTCTAATCTTTCCTCATAGCTGAGCTCCTCCATGCCTCTTATCAGTTTGGTTGCCCTTCTCTGCACTCTCCAGTTCCCTGATATCCTTTTTGAGAACTCGTGCCCAAGACTGAACTGCATATTCCAGATGAGGTCTTATGAATGATTCGAACAGGGGCAAAATGATATCTCTCTCTCTGGAGTCCATACCTCTCTTAATACAAGAAAGGACTTTGCTCGCTTTGGAAACCGCAGCTTGGCATTGCATGCCATTATTGAGGTTATGATCTACCAAAACCCCCAGATCCTTATCCACTACGGATTCACCCAGTTGTACTCCCCCTAGCATGTATGATGCATGCATATTCTTGGCGCGCAAGTGCATAACTTTACATTTATCAACATTAAACCTCATCTGCCATATAGTCGCCCAATTAGACAGTGCATTGAGGTCGGCTTGGAAATTGGAGACATCCTGTAAGGACGTTATTCCAGTGCATAGCTTGGTGTCATCTGCAAAGACAGAAATGTTACTTTTGATCCCAGACCCAATATCATTTATAAAGATATTAAAAAGTAAGGGTCCCAGCACTGAACCTTGGGGTACACCACTAATAACCTTAGACCATTCAGAGTAAGAATCATTAACCACTACTCTCTGAATTCTATTTTTTAGTCAGTTTTCTATCCATTTACAAACTGATATTTCCAAGTCTGTAGACTTTACCTTACACATTTGCCGTGTGTGGGGAACTGTATCAAACGCTTTTGCGTCCCAAGTGATTGAATAATGACAAAAAATAAATAAAAAAATTTACAAAAAGTTGTCACTAAATGATATATTGCTCACACATGCCATGGTTATATGTGGAATTGCACCCCAAAATACATTCTGCTGCTTCTCCTGAGTACGGGGATACCACATGTGTGGGACCTTTTAGGAGCCTAGCCACGTACGGGACCCTGGAAGCCAAGCACCGCCTTCAGGATTTCTAAGGGTGCAAATTTTTGATTTCACTCCTCACTACCTATCACAGTTTCGAAGGCCATAAAATGCCAAAATAGCACAAACCCCCCCCCCCAAATGACCCCATTTTGGAAAGTAGACACCCCAAGCTATTTACTGAGAGGCATGTTCAGTCCATGGAATATTTTATATTTTGCCACAAGTTGCGGGAATATGACAAACTTTTTTTTTTTTTGCACAAAGCTGTCACTAAATGATATATTGCTCACACATGCCATGGGCATATGTGAAATTACACCCCAAAATACATTCTGCTGCTTCTCCTGAGTACGGGGAATACCACATGTGTGGGACTTTTTGGGAGCCTAGCCGCCTACGGGACCCCAAAAACCAAGCACCGCCTTCAAGGTTTCTAAGGGCATAAATTTTTGATTTCACTCCTCACTACCTATCACAGTTTTGAAGGCCATAAAATGCCAAGATAGCACAAAACCCCCCAAAATGACCCCATTTTGGAAAGTAGACACCCCAAGGAAATTGCTGAGAGGCATGTTGAGCCCATTGAATATTTTTTTTTTGTCCCAAGTGATTGAATAATGACAAAAAGAAAAAAAAAAGAAAAAATGTACAAAAAGTTGTCACTAAATGATATATTGCTCAAACATGCCATGGTTTATATGCGGAATTGCACCCCAAAATACATTTGGCTGCTTGTCCTGAGTACGGGGATACCACATGTGTGGGACTTGTTGAGAGCCTAGCCGCGTACGGGGCCCTGAAAACCAAGCACCGCCTTCAGGATTTCTAAGGGCACAAATTTTTGATTTCACTCCTCACTACCTATCACAGTTTTGAAGGCCATAAAATGCCAAGATAGCCCAAAAACCCCACAAATGACCCCATTTTGGAAAGTAGACACCCCAAGCTATTTGCTGAGAGGCATGGTGAGTATTTTACAGCTCTCATTTGTTTTTGAAAACTGAAGAAAGTCATTTTTTTTTCTTTTTTCAATTTTCAAAACTTTGTGACAAAAAGCGAGATCTGCAAAACATACCTCTCAGCAAATAGCTTGGGGTGTCTACTTTCCAAAATGGGGTCATTTGGGGGGGTTTTGTGCCATCTGGGCATTCTATGGCCTCCGAAACTGTGATAGGCAGTGAGGAGTGAAATCCAAAAATTTACACCCATAGAAATTCTGAAGGCGGTGCTTGGTTTTCGGGGTCCTGTACGCGGCTAGGCTCCCAAAATGTCTCACACATGTGGTATCCCCGTACTCAGGAGAAGAAACAGAATGTATTTTGGGGTGCAATTCCACATATAACCATGGCATGTTTGAGCAATATATAATTTAGTGACAACTTTTTGTACATTTTTTTTTTTTTTGTCATTATTCAATCACTTGGGACAAAAAAAAAAAATATTCAATGGGCTCAACATGCCTCTCAGCAAATAGCTTGAGGTGTCTACTTTCCAAAATGGGGTCATTTGGGGGGGTTTTGAACTGTCCTGGCATTTTATGCACAACATTAGGAAGCTTATGTCACACATCATCCACTCTTCTAACCACTTGAAGACAAAGCCCTTTCTGACACTTTTTGTTTACATGAAAACATTTTTTTTTTTTGCAAGAAAATTATGTTGAACCCCCAAACATTATATATATTTTTTAAAGCAAAGGCCCTACAGATTAAAATAGTGGGTGTTGCATTTTTTTTCCCACACAGTATTTGCGCAGCGATTTTTCAAACGCATTTTTTGGGGGAAAAACACACTTTTTTTATTTTTAATGCACTAAAAAACACTATATTGCCCAAATGTTTGATTAAATAAAAAAGATGATCTTAGGCCGAGTACATGGATACCAAACACGACATGCTTTAAAATTGCGCACAAACGCGCAGCGGCGACAAACTACATTAATTTTTAAAAGCATTTAAAAGCCTTTACAGGTTACCACGTTAGATTTACAGAGGAGGTCTACTGCTAAAATTACTGCCCTCAATCTGACCTTCGCAGTGATACCTCACATGCATGATGCAATTGCTGTTTACATATGACGCTAGACCGACGCTTGCGTTCGCCTTTGCGCAAGAGCAGGGAGGGACAGCGGTGCTTTTTTTTTTATTATTATTTATTTTGCTTTTTTATTTTATTTTTAAACTGTTCCTTCCATATATTTTTTTTTACCATTTTTATTGTTATCTCAGGGAATGTAAATATCCCCTATGATAGCAATAAGTAGTGACAGGTACTCTTTTTTTGAAAAAAAATTTGAAAAAAATTGGGGGGTTAGACCCTAGATCTTTCCTCTGCCCTCAAAGCATCTGACCACACCAAGATCAGTGTGATAAAATGCTTTCCCAATTTCCCAATGGCGCTGTTTATATCCGGGGGGGGGGGCATTCCCTTCCACTGCTTGTAAAAGCAGTCTAGAGGCTAATTATCTGCTAGAATTGCTTTTACATGAAAGCCGGCCACTGGCTGAAAAGAATGATACCAAGATGATACCTAAACCTGCAGGCATCATTCTGGTATACACATTCAAAGTCCAGCAACATACCAGTACGTTGCTGGTCCTTGTTGGACATGTATTGTAATCTTTTTTTTCATGCAGCCTGTTGGCTGAACGAAAAAAAGAGATTGATCGGTGGGTATGCCCACCATTAGAATACCTCCCTTCATCCACCCACTTCTAATGATGGGCATACATGCACCATTTATATATGCCGAAGCATGGGGGCATCCTCCCGCAAAAGTTATGCCGCGTACACACGGTCGGACTTTTCCACGGGCAAGCCTCCGTCGGAATTTCGACCGTATATACGCGGCATTAGGAGCAAAATCGCTCATCTGCCCCTGCTGCCCCCTTGCTTCGGCATATATGCTCTTTTTTTTAACTGTGGTGGTGAAATCACCTCCTACAGCGTTGGAGTCACGGCTTTATGTATCGTGGGAGCACACGCTGTTGCTGTCAAGATAAATAGATCCGCTCTGCAACTGAATGGTGTACCTGCTAAGCAAATGATGGTTAACATTAAAACAAAAGTAACATTACAGTACAACAGTAAGACCTTACCATACCATACCTGCAAAGCAAATACCAAAACAAAACCTAGTAAAAATAAAAAATTTTTTTAACGCAACCTGTGCCTAAAAGTAGGATTTTTAAAACAGCTTACCTGTAAAATCCTTTTCTTGGAGTACATCACGGGACACAGAGCGGCATAGTCATTACTATGTGGGTTATATAGAATTACCTTCAGGTGCTGGCACTGGCAACTTCCAAAACAGGAAGTACCCTCCCCTATATAAGCCCCTCCCATCCGGGAGCACCTCAGTTTTGTAGCAAAGCAATACGTGTCCCCAAAAGAGGGGTGGGAGCTCTGTGTCCCGTGATGTACTCCAAGAAAAGGATTTTACAGGTAAGCTGTTTTAAAAATCCTACTTTCTTGTTCATACATCACGGGACACAGAGCGGCATAGTCATTACTATGTGGGACGTCCCAAAGCAATGCCAAATGAGGGGGGGGGGATACACCATACATAAGCTGGGCGCCATCAGGCATGAGGATCTTTTGCGGCCTGCAACACAGCCTGCAGCCCAAAGGCGACATCCTCCTGACTTCTAACGTCCACCTGGTAGAACCTAGTAAACGTGTGTACTGAAGACCATGTTGCGGCCTTACAAATTTGAGCCAGGGAGGCCTGGTGATGCACTGCCCATGAAGTTCCAACTGCTCTCGTGGAGTGCGCCCTAACTTTGAACGGAGGCGGTCTACTTCTCAAGCCATAGGCTTGTATTATGACCTGTCAAATCCACTTGGCTAAAGTAGATTTTGATGCTGCCTGACCCTTTCTGGGTCCTTCCGGCAGAACAAACAAAGAATCCGTTCTACGAATCTGAGCAGTGGCCTTTAGATAAGCTTTAACTGCTCTTACTACATTCAAAGAATGCAATAACTTTTCCTCTACCGAGCTCGGTTTGGGGAAAAAGAAGGAAGAACCACATCCTGGTTCAAGTGAAACCTCGATACCACCTTAGGAAGAAAGGCTGGGTGAGGATGTAATACTACTCTGTCCTCATGAATAACCAGACATGGCTCTTTACAGGACATGGCGGCTAATTCCGACACTCTTCTAGCCGAGCATATGGCTACTAAAAATATCAATTTTCTGGTGAGTAGAACCAAGGAAATGTGCCGCAAAGGTTCAAATGGCTGCTTCTGCAGAACCGACAGAACCAAATTTAGATCCCATGGACATATGGGAGCTTTAATCGGTGGAATAATACGAGTCACCCCTTGCATAAAGGATTTGACAAGTGAATGCATAGCCAGGGGCCTTTGAAATAGTATTGATAAGGCCGAAACCTGACCCTTGATAGTACTTAAGGCAAACTTCCTGTCTACAGCCCACTGTAGGAAGTCCAGAATTCTGCCTATAACGTACTTACGTGGATGCCACTTTCTGGCCTCGCACCAAGTGATGTACGCCTTCCAAACTCTATAGTAGATCTGCCTGGATACAGGCTTCCTGGCATTGATTATAGTTGATACCACAGAGTTAGAGAGACCTCTCTTTTTTAGGATGTGGGATTCAATAGCCAGGCCGTTAAACTTAGAGTTAGTAAGGAAGGGTGGTATATCGGCCCTTGCGAAAGCAGGTCCGGACGACGTGGAAGGGTCCAAGGACTCCCCACAGACATTTTGATGATCTCCGCGTACCAGGCCCTTCGGGGCCACGCTAGAGCCACCAAGATCACCGGCTTCTTTTCCAACCTGACTCTGCGAAGGAGTCGAGGCAACAATTGTAGCGGAGGGAATGCATATATCAGTCTGAACTGATTCCAAGGGAACACCAGAGCATCCGAGCCGCAAGCGAGGGGATCCCTTGTCCGGGAGACAAATCTGTCCACCTTTGCGTTGAATCTGGATGCTAGCAGATCTACATCCGGTGTTCCCCACCGCTGACATATTGCTCGGAAGACCTCGGGATGAAGGGACCATTCCCCTGGGCATAACTGTTGGCGACTAAGAAAGTCCGCCTTCCAATTCTCCACCCCTGGAATGAAGACAGCTGACATACATGGGACATGCTTTTCTGCCCATTCCAGGATGTGACTTACTTCCCTCTGGGCTGCACAACTCCTGGTGCCTCCCTGATGATTGATATATGCCACTGCTGTGGCATCGTCTGATTGAATTCTGACAGGGGACCCTTGGAGTCTGGATGCCCAGGCTACTAGGGCATACCGGGCTGCTCGTATCTGTAAGAGATTGATGGGCAGGGTTTTTACTACATTTGACCATCTGCCCTGGAGAGACCATTGCTCCAGTACTGCCCCCCAGCCTATAAGGCTGGCATCTGTAGTGACCACCTTCCAGGATATCGGACTGAAGGGTTTTCCCTTCTGGAGATTCTGGGGGATCAACCACCAGCAGAGACTCTTCCGAACGGAAGGGGACAAAGCCATCGGGAAGTCTAGAGCCTGAATTTTTCCGTTCCAGGCTGACAATATGGCCCTCTGTAAATTCCTTGAGTGGAATTGGGCGTATGGCACAGCTTCGAATGATGCTACCATCTTTCCTAGCAGCCTAATGCACAGGCGTATGGACGGCTGTCTTTTTGCACAAAGCAGATGGACCAAGCCCCTCAAAGAGGATACCTTGTCTAGAGGTAAGAAAATCTTCCTCTGGTCTGAATCCAGCCGTAGCCCTAGATATACCAGGTTTTTCACTGGCTGTAGGGCTGACTTGTCCAGGTTGATGACCCAACCGTGAGATTCTAGATACTTGATTGTATCGACAATTACCACTTCTAGCTTGGCAACTGAGTGGTCCATCAACAACAGGTCGTGTAGGTATGCCATTATCGTTACACCTCGTGTTCTTAGATCGGCCAACAGTGAGGCCAGAATTTTTGTGAACACTCGTGGTGCTGTGGCCAGACCGAATGGTAAGGCTCTGAACTGAAAATGGCGCCCTTCTACTGCAAAGCGTAGAAATTTTTGATGACCTGGAAAGATGGGAACATGCAAGTAAGCATCTTGGATGTCGATCGAGGCTAACCATTCCTCCCCCTGTAGGGCAGCGGTGACCGATCGGATCGACTCCATCCGGAAGGACCGGACGTTTAGAAATTTGTTTAGACTCTTTAGGTCCAATATGGGTCTTATGTCCCCGTTTGGTTTCGGGACTGTGAAAAGGTTCGAGTAGAAACTCAACCCCCACTCTTCCATAGGAACCTCCATAATTACTCCTTGGAGCAATAGTTGTTCTAACGCCACTAGGAGACACCTTCTTTTCAGAGGGTCTTTTGGCATGCCTGACCACATAAAATGGGAAGGAGGAGACTCTTAACTCCAACTTGTATCCCCGAGTTACTGCGGAGAGCACCCATCTGTCTTTGATCGTCTCCCGCCAGGTCTCTGAACAACTGAAGTCTTCCCCCCACCCGTTTGAGTGGGGGCAGCCCTTCATAGGCTTGACTTGGAGGCTGGTTTAGTACCTCTTCGGATCCAGGGCTTTTTATTACCCTGTGACTGTCCCTGATTTTTACCTCCTGAGTTTGACCGAGGAGGCAGTCGGAACTGCTTAGTAGCAGACGTCCCAGGGATAGGAGAGGTAGTCCTCTTAAAAGACGGACCCCTAGACCTCTTTTTAATTGGTAAGAGAGTACTTTTACCACTGGAAATCTTCTGGATATATTTATCCAGGTCTTCGCCAAAAAGGCGTTCTCCATGAAATGGGAAGCTAACTAAGAGCTTCTTACAGGGAGCCTCAGCAGACCAGTTCTTGAGCCACAGAAGCCTACGCATATGTACCAAAGACAGCGTGAGGCGGGAGGCCTGATGGATAGAATCCTTGATGGCGTCAACCGCAAAGCATAATGCTCTAGGCAGATCAGCCAGAGCCTGGGCCTGCTGGTCTGGCAAATCCCTCAGGACCATTTTCATTTGATCCTTTAAAGCTTGGCAGACCCCAATAGCTGCCACTGCTGGCTGTGTAACAGCCCCTGCTGTGGAAAAAGCAGATTTTAATAAAGATTCCAATTTTTTATCTACTGGATCTTTGAACATTTGAACATTATCTACTGGACATGTCAGTGATTTGTTCACAGAAGAAATGGCTGCGTCCACCGTAGGAACATTCCATCTCTGGGTGAATTTTTCCTCCATGGGATAGATCACCTGAAATTTCTTAGGCGGAACAAATAGTTTATCAGGATGTTCCCAGTCCTGGTATATAAGTCCTTCCAATAATGGATGAATTGGAAAGGAGCAATTAATCTGGGGAGCTTTTAGCGACCCCAATGAGGAGACAGCAGTAGTTGATGGTTCAACAAGAGGCATTTTAAATGCAGATCGAACCATGTCAGTTAGGGTCTGGACCCACAATCTTTCAGTCTGTGATGCTGAAAATGGTTCATCTACTGTCGATACCTCAAAAACAGAGTTAACCTCCTCCTGATCCCCTTCAGGAAGGTCAGTCCCTTCCTGGGACTGTTGCTCTGCCAACAGGCACTCTAATGGAGGGGATGGAGATCTGGCGCGCTTTCTTTCCTGTAGAGAAGAAGCGATCAATGCTGCCAATCTCTGCTCCAATCCTTCCAGAGTTGAGGCAAAACCCTCCTCTGTTATATATGCAGGAGCAGGTGGACTGAGGACAGCCGCAGTACCTGGCACTCCCGGGGGTTCCTTATGGGTATTAACCTCTGATTTCTCAGGGGAGGAAGGTGCAGATGACTGCTCCAGATCCTCAGAGCCCGATGGAGACCCCCTACACTTCCTGAGAGGTATATCTCTGAGTTTTTTAGGCGGCATATTCCTTAGTTCAAAGCTGAGGTATTCCAGCCGCAATACACCCCTTTACTGAAATAGTCTAATGCAATCTGCTGCTATGTACATCAGTGGGTGTCTACTAATGCGTCTTTCTGGGGATGCCTGTATCAACCGCCCGCTGTAAGCCCCTATACCATGCTACCAGCTCCTTTTCATGCTCTGTGTCCATAGCAAGCAGCGTGGACTGAGTCCTTTTATCTTGCTGGGACGCCCGCACATGCGCAGAAGCGCTGGGCGCACAGAGCGCGTCATCCGCCAGGCTCCACCCCCTTTTTTGAAGCTAAATCTTATAAAAAGAAAGCGTGTGTGCGCGCGCGCGCGCTCTTGGCGCCATGTAGGGAGAGGAGCCAGGGTCCCTGTTTCACCAGGACTCGGGGATGGAAGGAAACTACTTGGCAGCATGACAGAGGAATGCAGCTTCCCTGATAGAGAGCTCACTCATCTGCCTGGACTTTGACCATGGAAGGAATAGTCCCAAGAAAAAAAGACGTTCCACAGCGGCCTCTAGTGGACAAACACAGGTACCGCACTTTTGTCTTTTTTTTTTTTAAAACCTCCTTTATGAAAAACATTTCTAGGTTTACAGTTTTTAAAACTTCCTTTATGAAAAGACATTTCTAGGATTTCTTAGGCATATACAGCTATTAGCGGGAATACCTTTAGGTAACAGGCAGAAAGACATATTAGGCTTGGGGGTCCCCTCAATAGAACCAAGTTCCTGAGGGGCCCCCACTTACCTTTTCCCCGCCGCAGGACTTTGTTTGGTCCACAGAAGCCCAAACTTCACCTCTCACGGCAGGCATTGTACTAGACCTTCAGGGACCGGGTTCCCAAGGATCCCACTCCCCTGGACCTGTATAGCACCCTGCACAGATAGCCTCTTGGTTTTGGGTATGACCAGAGCTCTGGATCCCAGGGTCCAGCCCTCCTAAGAGAGGCATTACAGGCAAAACCCTGCTCTTCTCTGCAAGGCCCGGGTACCGACCGTTTAGCTATGAAGCTTTTTTGGTCGGATCCGGAATAGCTTGCTAAGGCCCAGAGAACCTGTACACAAGCCCAGATGAATACATGTTAACCTTGGCCAACACCTTAGACACTGGCAAAAAACTGAGGTGCTCCCGGATGGGAGGGGCTTATATAGGGGAGGGTACTTCCTGTTTTGGAAGTTGCCAGTGCCAGCACCTGAAGGTAATTCTATATAACCCACATAGTAATGACTATGCCGCTCTGTGTCCCGTGATGTATGAACAAGAAATATATATATACCGAAGCATGGGGGCATCCTCCCGCAAAAAAGTTATGCCGCGTACACACGGTCAGACTTTTCCACGGGCAAGCCTCCGTCGGAATTTCGACCGTATATACGCGGCATTAGGAGCAAAATCGCTCCTCCGCCCCTGTTGCCCCCATGCTTCGGCATATATGCTCTTTTTTTTAACTGTGGTGGTGAAATCACCTCCTACAGCACTGGAGTCACGGCTTTGTGTATCGTGGGAGCAAACGCTGTTGCTGTCAAGATAAATAATTCCGCGCTGCAGTTGAATGGTGCACCTGAAAACAAAAAATTACATACCTGAAAAGCAAGCATGATAAAACATTGCAGAATAGAATACAGTAAAAAAGAGCAGAACAATAGAGAGAAAATAGAGAGAGAGAGAGAGAACAATAAAACGACAACTATTTTTGTTTTTTTTATTTTATATTTTTTTTGTGTTTTGTTTTTTACGTATTTTTTTTCTTTTTTACTTTTTTTTGTAACTTTAAACAACTGTAATGGTTCGGGTCTCTCAAAATGTAATGGCATCTTGGAAGACCCTGTGTAAGTGTGTCCTAGTCTGTGAAATGCTGTACCCTACGCTAAAACTTCACTTTTGAGTGGTAGCGTTCAAAACATTCACCAAGGCAAAGACCAGGCTTGTCAGGACAGAGTGGACAATAATGACGGGTGTCACGCCTAAATCCGCGCATGTAAAAGACACGACATCTTTTTTGGGGGGCTCGTTGGGTAGGGGTACTCTGGAGGACATACGTATAATGCCTCTCATGCAGCCGGCTTACTGCATTTGGTAGGGGATGGTGAGGTGCAGAACCGCCTGGATACAGGAGTTCTGTGACAATCTCATTCTGGAATTTTAGAAGAGATAAAGTCCCGCCTGAAGCTCTGTATAGCACATGAGCGTTCAGCAAAGCCAATTGGAATAAGGATAGAGACACTTTTTTGTACCAGCGTCTCGCCTTACGGTCAATTAGATACGGCGCCAACAACTGGTCGTTGAGGTCCACCCCTCCCATATTTTTGTTATATTCGTGGACACAGGGGGGTTTCTCCACAACACCAGTCGCCGTAGGAATTTGGACTGTCGTGTCTGCATGAAGGGAGGCAAGAAGGAAAACATTCTTATTGTCGCTCCACTTCATAGCGAGCAAGTTATTACACTTCACGCAGGCTCTCTCCCCCAGCCTAAGACGGGCATCTACAAGCCGCTGGGGAAAGCCCCGGCGATTAGGTCGCACGGTGCCACATGCTCCAATCTGATGATCAAACAAGTGACTAAACAGTGGCACGCTTGTGTAATAATTGTCCACATACAAGTGGTACCCCTTTCCGAATAAGGGTGACACCAATTTCCACACTATCTTGCCAGCGCTCCCTATGTAATCTGGGCAGTTGACCGGCTCAACCTGACTATCTTTTCCCTCATAAACCATAAAGCTCCATACATAGCCTGTTGCCCTGTCACAGCACTTATAGAGCTTGACCCCGTATCTGGCACGCTTGCTGGGAAGGTACTGCTTGAAAGCCAAGCGGCCAGAAAATTTAATCAGGGACTCATCAACGCAGACAACTTGATCGGGAGTAAACAAGGCTGCAAAACGTTCGTTGAAGTGGTTTATGAGGGGCCGAATTTTATAGAGCCGGTCGTATTTAGGGTCCCCACGTGGACGACAAAGTTCATTGTCGTTGAAGTGCATGAACCGCAAAATCTGCTTGTATCGTTTCCTGGGCATGGAGGCAGAGAACACGGGCATGTGGTCAATTGGGTGCGTGGACCAATAAGCACGCAATGATGGGAATTTATGTGCCCATGTTGAGGGAAAGGCCCAGAAAGGTCTTAAATTCGGAAACCGTAATTGGTTTCCAATCTTTGGCAATGGAAGGCAACTGGGGATTAGCGGCGATGAATTGACCAGCATATAAATTACTCTGGTCCACAATAGATCTATAGAGATCTTCCGTGAAAAACAGCGAATAATCAATTGGCATAAAATCAGCTGTATCCACCTGAATACCGGGTTGGGCAGTGAATGGGGGAAGTACGGGTTCTGCAGAAGTGGTGGGGACGCAATCAGGATAGGCGAATTCTGCAGGAAGAGCACTATGGGTACGACGGGCCTGCCTTTGTCTTCTTATTGGTGGCAGCGGGACACTACTTGTGCTTGCCACCTCACCAGCTTCAACTGCACTTATGGGACTCGCCACGTCACCACGTGATACTGCAGTGCTGGATGTACGCCCAGGCTGTACTAGGCCGCTGGTGCTTGCCAATTCACCAGAAGGAATAGCGGCACTAGTACTACTCTGCTCCATGATACGAGAGCCCTGCGGTTCTTGCTCCTCAACAACCTCAGAAGATCGGGATCGGGTACGCCTGACCTTAGCAGGGACCTCAACTTCGTCGTCAGAGCTATCTGAGGTGGGAAAAGAAAATCACTTCTGGAAGCAGCACTCCGATTAAAAAGCCTTTATTCCAAAAGGTTCAGGAAACAAAAAACACACTGCACGACACGGCAAACTGGTCACCTCTACCTGACGCGTTTCACACTATTATAGTGCTTACTCATATGAGTAAGCACTATAATAGTGTGAAACGCGTCAGCTAGATGTGACCAGTTTGCCGTGTCGTGCAGTGTGTTTTTTGTTTCCTGAACCTTTTGGAATAAAGGCTTTTTAATCGGAGTGCTGCTTCCAGAAGTGATTTTCTTTTCTTTTTGATCATAATTGCATTTGCCTGCACCCTTGGCTGCTGGGAGGAGGTATTGTCAGGGATTTCCACACCTGAGCGGCTCCCTCTCTCCTATCTGAGGTGGGGTCGCTGATGTCACTGTCTTCTACGGGAAGATATTCTGAGCCTGAATCTGACAGATACGTGACCTCCTCTTCACTATCTGTCATGCTCAGAATCTCGTAGGCCTCTTTACTAGTGTACCTTCGATTTGCCATTTTGGGCTCTAAATTTAGGGGTACACTAGTAAGATTCACAGGAAAAAAAGCACCTGACTGTCGTCAGCAAATATATCAAACGCTACAAAAAAAACTGTTAGCGATCGCAGGGATCAGGCCTGTCTCTGCGAACGCTGCAGTTATGTGTTTTGTGTTTGGTAAGTGACAGTGATCGATCGATACTGCACTTGGGTGGGCTGGGCTGGGCTGGGCGGAGGGGCTAAACGCAGGTGCTAGCAGGTATCTGGGCTGATCCCGCTAACACTGCGTTTTTGGGAACCCTAAACCGCTGGGGACGCTAGTATAGATCTGATCAGATCAGATATTGATCTGTTCAGATACTATACCACTAAGGGAGGTGTATGCTTTGCGCATGGGTGTTAGCGTTACTGGCACTAACCTAACGCTGCCTGGGGCGACACAGACCCTCTCTGGCGCTAAAACCTAATTGATCTCACCCGCCGGGCGATCAGGGGGTTAAACCTTTATTGGGTTATATACGGCGGGTGCCCTGATGCTATAAAAAGCAAACTTACCAAACAGCGTCACCCGTAACCTTTATATGGTGATCACTGGTGAAAGGGTTAACTAGGGGCAATCAGGGGGTTAAAACCTTTATTAGGTTAAATATGGGGGTACCCGACGCTATATAAAAACCTGACGGGTTACCTAAATAACTAACTGGGTAACCAGTGTCACCAGTGACGCTTATACGGTGATCACTGGTGAAAGGGTTAACTCTAGGGGCAATCAGGGGGTTAAAATAATATATGGGGGTACCTGACGCTAATAAAAACCTGCAGCGAACCTAAAAATAAATAACTGGCTATCTAGGACACCAGCGACACGAATACAGCGATCGGAAAAACGATCGCTTAGTGACGCTGGAGTTAGGGGGTGAAAGGGTTACCTGGGGGGCGATCAAGGGGTTAAACCTTTATTAGGGGGGGTTAGGGGGCTACCCTGGACCTAAAGGGGCCTAAACCTAACTGCCATGCAACTTTTTACTATCACAGATGACACTAAATGCAGTGATCAGTAAAATAAATGATCAGTGCAATCAGTGACACTGTGATTGGGGGCTGGGGGGTGACCTGGGGGTGAAATGTGTGCCTATGTGTACCTAAGTGTCAGTGGACTGTTGGTGCACTAACCTGCTTCTTCTCTCCTTGGCGCCGGGAACGAAAAGACCGCCGCGAGGGAGATGACATCACTTCCTCTGCCTGTGTTTACATTACACGGGCAGAGGAAGCATTTTCAATCGCCGGGAGCGATCGCGAGGGGGTGGCCGGAATCGAACGGCCGTCCCCTCATTTTGGATCACTCCCCAACGATAAACGGCCGCTCACTGTATAGGAGGGGGGTCCGATCGGACCCCCCAACTGTACAGAGGCGATCACATACACTGTACGTGATTGTGCCTGTCGGTGCCATTCTGCCGACATACATATACAGTGAGCGGTCGTTAAGTGGTTAACAGTCCCAGCAGTGCCATTACTCCAGTCAATTTCTGGGTAGTTAAAATCCCCCATTATTATCACCGTCCCATTACAAAGAAACAAGTTAAACCAGAGTCACTCTATTTAAAATAGTCTTTCAGGCCAGCCCCTGAGAGATGGAGCTTATATCACCAAGACAGGAAACACATTGCCACAGATCTTTTAAAAGGCGGTTCCTCAGGAAAATGGCCAGTCAACCCAAGAACCGAAGGACGAAGCTGAAAAATATAACACAAAAAAACAATAGACAACTATAAACATGGGAAGATAACCTGCTGTCCTAGAAGACTATTGGAAATAGAGTTACCGGTAAGTTTAACTCCAGTCATCTTCCAGGACAGCCCTTGAGAGGATGAACAAGTACTCACTAGATTAGGGTGGGACCACAGCTTAGAGGACTTTCCTCCCAAATGCCTGATACTGGCTCGCTAAGAGGTCCAGCTGGTAATGGTGTGCAAAGGTGGAAAAACTACCCACGTGGTGGCTCTAAATAATGGCACCAGCTTTTTCTTCGCATGCTGATGAAAGCGCCCTGGTACAGTGGGCATTTACACTGTTCGGAGGATCTATTCAAAGGGCCCGATAGCCTTCGATTGAGGGCTAGCCTAATCCACTGGGCTATAGGGCCTTTTTGAGGCCTGCATGTCCTTTTGTTTTCCCAAAAATAACCCAAACAGTGCTACTAAAGACCTAAAACCTCTAGTGGCTTTGAGATATGCCCGAAAGACACCTCTTAATGTCCAGTAGATTAGGTTGTTCCTCTTTACTGTTAACTGGCTGATGGCAGAAGGTGGGTAAAATATTGTCCTGCCTTCTATAAAAAACCGAGGCTACCTTGGGAATGGACCATTCTTAAAATTACCCTATCATCTAAGATGTGCAAAAAAGGGTTCCCGTGTAGATAGTACCTGAATCTCACTGATTCTTTAAGCAAAAGTAATTTCTACTAGCAATACTGTTTTAAGTGATTAGCTTTAATGAGACCTCAGAAATTGGCTCAAATTATGCCTTACTCAACACTATGGAAAGGTCCCTGGACGGACCTCTTCATCTAGGAGTCGGCCTACTTCTTGACAGTGTCTTGATGCAGGTCATCTTGTAGGCATCTTTCCAAAAAGACACTGAGGGCTGCAATCTATTTTTTGATTGTACTGAGGACTAAACGTTTGTCTACCCAGTCTTGCAGAAACTCCAGAATAGTGGGTGACCCCATAAAGGGTCCTTTCTGATTCTATGAGCCATGCGTTGAACCTCTTCAACACTTTACTATAAATTGCCCTAGTAACTGGTTTCCGACTCTGAAGAAAGGTGTGAATAACCTTGTCAGATAGACCTTTTTTCTTTAAAGTTTCTTTTTCAGATTCAAGGCCGCTAATTTTAGAGTGCCTATGTCTGGATGGAAGAGGGGCCCCTGGGACAGAAGATCCCATCTAAGAATTAGCATCAGTGGGGGCTGGTCGGTCAAAGTGAGTAATGTTGAAAACCATGGCCTCTTTGGCCAATAAGGTGCCACAATTATAAGTTCTGTGTTCTCCACATGAACTTGGACAGGACCAAGTGAAGGAGAGAAAATACATTAAAAAAAAGCCAAAATTCCAGGGGTTTTGTAGGGCATCTACTGCTAATGCCTGGTCCCTCATATCCAGAGACAAAAACCTTGGTGTCTTTGCGTTCTTCTTGCTTGCAAATAAGTCGACTTCTGGACTTCCCCAAAAGGAAACTACCTCTTCGAAAACTTCCGGATGTAAAGACCACTCCTGTTGTGATATCTGCAGCCAAATTAGAAAATCCACCAAATTGTCCTGCTCTCCTTGGAAATGGATAGCAGAGAAAAAAGAGATTTTGTTCTGCCCAGAGGAAAAAACTCTGGACAACCTGCATTAATAGGGGGCTTCTGGTTCCCCCTGCCTGCTGAGGAATGCCACTGTGGTTATATTGTTCAAATGGACTTGGAGGTGATGTGGTCCTAGAACACTGATATTCCCCTGCACACTGCCATAAGTTCCTTCCATTTGGAAGAAATCTTCCAGGGACCATGTGCCCTGAGACCACTGACCCTCCAGATGGTCTCCTCAACCCCATCCACTGGCATCTGTCGTTAGGAATGCTGGATATCGGAAGTGCCCAGTGCATCCCCCCATAGGTTTTCTTGACTCCTCCATCACCACAGGGAGCGTTTTGTCTAGGCCAAATGGGTAACTTCTTCTAGATCCCTGTTTCTCAGGTTCTTTAGAATAAACAGCTGTAGAGGCCTCTGGTGGAATCTTGCTCACTGAACTGCAGGAATAGATTCTGTCATCAGGCCTATAACCGACATCACCTCTCTCACTGTTATTCTGTGACTGCCCTGTAGATGAGCAACTTTTAGATTGAACTGACTGATTCTTTCTTTCCGGAAGAACTACCGAGTATAAGCCGAAGCCCTAATTTTACCACAAAAAAACTGGGAAAACGTATTGACTCGAGTATAAGCCTAGGGTGAGAATGCAGCAGCTACTGTAAGCGGAAAAGAGGGTCAACAATGCCCATTTTCAGCTTCACTGTGCCCATTTGCACACCTCACTGTGCCCATTTACAACCTCACTGTGCCCAACCTCACTGTGCCCATTGCAGCCTCACTGTGCCCGAGTCAGTGTACCTGTATTCTTGACAGGCTGCGGGCGTCCATTTTTCAAATGTCGCAGCTTCCTCCTGCTCCCATTCCGTGATAGGCGTTTGACACTGTGTTCTGCTACCGCCTACCACGGAAGTCCTTTCATCATCGGACTCAGTTTCCCAGCAGACTCTGTGTTCAGTGTTCCGCCAATCACGGACCTTCTTTCATCCTCGGACAAGAGGACGTCCGTGATAGGCGGAACACTGAACACAGGGTCCCCTGGGAAAGTCCGAGGACGAGAGGACCTCCGTTATAGGCAGTAGCGGAACGGAACCAGGAGGAAGCCGCAACTTTTGAAAAATGGATGCTCGCAGTCCTTCAGAAACACTGAGTCAAGTATAAGCCGAGGGGGCTATTTTCAGCCCTAAAAAAAGGGCTGAAAAACTTGGCTTATACTTGATTATATACGGTAGTTTTTGTTGTCTCGCCTGAACGGTGTATCCCAGAAAAAGAATAGTCTGAGATGGAGAGAGATTTGACTTCTCTCAGTTTACAATCCACCAGAGGCTCTCTAACCAGTGTTGTGACTTCGATAAGTCCAATTGAAGTTTCTCCCTGGTCGGTTCCATGAATCTAGGAATGGAATGACCATGATGGACTGCAGCCTCAATGGAATCAAATAGGAGAAAGGCAAGGTGCACCAAAAACTAAGTGCAGCAGTAGATGCAACGAATGGTATATTTAATTAAAATCAGCCAAATGGCTACTCACACTTTTATAAAGATCAATAGTCATATAACAGTATAATACTGTGGTCACTCAGCGGGTTTCCGATGGATGGTGGTGTTTAGATGTTGACACGAGAGGAACAACCGGCCGGACATCCGTCTCGTCGCCTCAGAACCAGCATGGAACGCACTCGGAGTCGCATCGGAAGTGACATCAGAACATGGACATAACGTTTAAAAGCATCCACTTCGTCAGATCTAAATGGCTATTGATCAAAACAGTCTATATAGAGATTCACACGAAGTGTGGACTAGAGGCAATATAACTTATTGTGAGAAAACAGCTAAACAATTAAAATACATGTTTAATTTAAAATTTCAAATATTGCCGTTCCAAAATTAATGAGACAAACACAAGGTATATATCTGAATGTTGGTATTGTTATTCGTTTTTGTGTCTTGTAACAATCAGTAATGATCAACAATAAAGAAGCTAATGACTGTGGGTACGAATATATTTAAATAAGGGGTGTGTTGTGTGAGAGAGATATATTCACCAACAATGATACATTCATATAAGGTTATATTAAAATAAGTAGTTAAAGTTATAGAGAGAACATTATTTATTTTAAAATAAGTGGTAACTTATTTAACCACTTCAATACAGGGCTTTTTGTACCTATTCAATACCGGGCCTATTTTGGCACTTCTCTCCTACATGTACAAATCATCATTCTTTTGCTAGAAAATTACTCAAAACCCCCAAACATTATACATGTTTTTTTAGCAGACACCCTAGGGAATAAAATGACGGTCATTGCAACATTTTTTCTTGCACAATATTTGCGCAATAATTTTTCAAACGCCTTTTTTAAAAAAAAAAATGGTTTCATGAATTAAAAAATAACAAAACAGTAAAGTTAGCCCAATTTTTTGGGAAAATATGAAAGATAATGTTACGCCGAGTAAATAGATACCTAACATGTCACGCTTTAAAATTGCGCACACTCATGGAATGGCGCCAAACTTCGGTACTTAAAAATCTCCATAGGCGACGCTTTAATTTTTTTTACAGGTTACCAGGTTAGAATTACAGAGGAGGTCTAGTTCTAGAATTGTTGCACACGCTCTAACGCACGCGGCGATACCTCACATGCGTGGTTTGAACGGCGTTTACATATGTGGGCGACTTACGTGTGCATTCGCTTCTGATCGCGAGCTACCGGGGACAGGGGAGTTTTAATTATTTTTTTTATTATTTATTTATTTATTTTACTTATTTATTTATTTTTTTACAATGATTTTACTTCTTTTTTTTTTTTTGATCACTTTTATTCCTATTACAAGGAATGTAAACATCCCTTGTAATAGGAATGTGTGTGACAGGTTCTCTTTATTGAGAGATGCGGGGTCAAAAAGGCCCCACATCTCTCCTCCAGGCTGGAAAGCATGAGATCAGTGAAAAATTTTTCACTGATTTCATACTTACAGCCGCAATGGCGGCTGTGTTTACATTTGAGACCCGGGCGTGATGTCATCACATCGCGCCCGGGCCTCCGACGATCATAGAGATGACTGGTGACCATCTGGTCACCAGTCATCTCTATGCTCATCACGTGACTCCACCAACGATGCCGGAAGATTCGCTCCGGGTCCCCGATCGCACGGGGGAGCCCGTAGAAGCACCGGATGGCGACGGGAGGGGGGGTGTCCCCTCCCGCCGCTTATAAGAACGATCAAGCGGCGGAACCGCCGCTATGAACGTTCTTATGGTGCACAGAATCGCCGGCACTTCAAAAGGATATCTGAATGATGCCTCTAGCTGCAGGCATCATTCAGATATCCCCCTACAAAGCCGAGAACGTCATATGACGTCCACCCAGGATGGGAGATCCCATCTGTGGACGTCATTTGTCTATGGCTGGGTAGGGAAGTGGTTAAAAGGACTTTATTATGGAACGTTCCAACCAATATCAGTCTCAATGAGGTGATTCGATGTCCATTTGTCAGTGGTTAAAATTACCCAAATTTACTGAGGAATCAAACAAAATAGTAGCTGATGCACAGGCAGAGGGTATTTTTTAATTAAACAAAGGCAGCCTTTTTTCAGAGACAATTCTAAAAAGTCCCCTATTTTTACCTTCTGCCGAAGGTCCATAAGGATATGGCCAGTCCACATGGGCGCCCGATTGTGAACTTCATGGAAAGCATCACCTCCAGCTACTCTCTATACATCGATAACTTCCTTTAACCGTTGGCACAGGCCCTTCTCTCATATATTCAAGATGGCACCCAACTCTTAGAACCATTACGTCCTTACTTTTGGGAATCCTCCTACCTTTAGGTGTCACTAGATGTGTGTTCATTATATACCTCAATATCCCATGATGTAGGTCTCCAGGCAGTATCCCACTTCCTTAACCAGGATACACTCCTCAACGCCGAGCAGCCTCAATTTATTCTCCAGGCCACCAAGTTCTGCCTGGAACACAATTATTTTTCTTTTGAAGGGGACTACTACCCCCAAAAACAAGACACAGCTATGGGGGCAAATTTTGCCCATGGGGCTGTGGGAGAACAGGTGTATCTGGGATAACATTCCTTTTGCGGCACATCTGGTCTTTTACAACTAATACATTGATGATATTCTTATCATCTGGGAAGTGGGATAATGACTCAGTGCTACATTTTGCTGGCCATTGTAATTCAAATACCTTTGGTTTGTAAAAGAGGGGTCTATGGGACTTTGTATGAGGAGACAACGTTGTCATCAGCCTCCATCCCTATTAAAATATACAAAAGAGAACAAGGAAGGGGGACTTTAAATGAAGTACGCCGAGGGTAACATATCTATAATATACTCATGTGCAACCATAGAGTTAGAGGAGTTAGCAAGACACACAGCAGGAAGATCTGATGGTAGTGTTAAAGAAGTATTCTGCATTTTTACACACAATCAAGCCAGGCCTTCTATAAACGCAGAGCATGAGGTCACTAAGGGATCTCAGACAATTTTTCCCCACTTGGGGAACACACACATATATTTGACACAAGGTCCCTATGTATTCACTCTGCTGCTAGACCCACACTGGGCGTAACAGCTTATTTGAATTCGATACCTACACACATAGCCTAAGGGGGACTTTTTTTTAAGATCCCTTTTACCCACTTACAAGTCAGACAACAAAATTGTTTAGGAGAGTAACCAGACTTAGGCCCCTTTCACATGGGGTGGTCGCTGGCATCAGATCCGCCAGCTCAGCAGATCATTTATATCAAACGCAACACATTTCGCCCTTGATTTTTCTCTCAGACTCCACACAGAAAATCACTTCATTACTAAGAAAACTTCATTAGCAAGAGGCTCCCACTCATTGTCTCTGGCCCAGATAAGCAAGCTGCACACTCCCTTATGGACACCATAAACCTCTGCAGCCTTGCTTTTCCTAAACTGCTTACGCAGCATTTTTACATAGCACAAGCTACACAACACACAGAAAAACAGGTCTGCTTCAGTTGAACTTATAAGCAATCCCGGACGAGCCCTCAATTGTTTTGCTTGTGTCTATCTAGCAAGGTTACTTTGCGATATAAGCAAGCACGCTCAGACCTCTACAGTGTAAAAATGTGCTTTTACTATACAAAAATGCTGTACATATATTAGGAATACCATACAAGACTGACAGATATACAGGTACCTATAACAATCCAAATGCTACCTATTTCCTAGTAAATAAACAGCCTATGGTCTGTAAACAGTAGAAGTACGCATAAAAGTTACTTAAAGGGTTTGTAAAGGAAAACGTTTTTTTCACCTTAATACATCCTATGCATTAAGGTGAAAAAACATCCGACAATACCGCCCACCCCCCCCCTTACATGAGCCCTCGAAAGTCCCGCACTCACCCCCGACATCCTCCTTGCTGTTCAGCCTGGCCGTTGCTTGGCTACAATGGATGGATTGAAAGCAGCGCAGCCATTGGTTGGCGCTGCTGTCAATCACATCCAATGACACAGCGCTCCGGGGGGCGGGGCCGAGTGATACAGTGAGCGGCAATAGCAGCTGGCTGTATCACTGGAACACGCCCGCAATCACTCACCACCATGCGAGCTTGCTCGCATACAGGTGATGAGTTATTGCGGGGAGGAGCCGAGACAGCCGCCGAGGGACCCTAGAAGACGTGGATCGGGGCCACTCTGTGCAAAACGAGCTGCACAGTGGAGGTAAGTATGACATGTTTGTAATTTTTATTTTTATTTTCTTTACAAACCCTTTAACTCTGGTTACTGTGTATTTGTGGAACACACAGGAAAGAGCAGGAGAACGAGTGCCAAGGAAAGTTATGTTATAACGGTCTATGGCTGCCTGTCTTTCCTGTCGTATGATGAGCTTCTCAGTGCAGAGGATCATGTCTGTATTCAGCCCATCCGCTAACTGCACAGCTATCCACGGAGAGGGGTGAGCGCTGCGGGGGGACCAGAGGAGAAAGGGGAGGAGAATGTGGGGGAAGAGAGGAGCATGTGGGGGAGGAGAGGAGCATGGGGGGACAAAAGGAGAAGGGGGGTCAGAGGAGCAGGGGCAAAGGATCACAAGGAGCAAGTAGGGGACCAGAGGAGCAAGTGGGGGGCCAAAGGAGAAGGGGGGACGGAGGAGCAGGGGGGACCAGAGGAGCACAAGGAGCATGTGGGGCAGTGGAGCATGTAGGGGACCAGAGGAGCACAGGGGGAAACAGTGAAGCATGGGGGTGAACAGTGTAGCATGGGGGGACCAAAGGAGAAGGGGGAGACAGAGGAGCAGGGGGGCCAGAGGAGCATGTGGGGGACCAAAGAAGAAGGGGGGACAGAGGAGCAAGGGGGACCAGAGGAGCATGGGGAAGACAGAAGAGCATGGGGGACTAAAGGAGAAGGGGGGACAGAGGAGAAGGGGACCAAAGGAGCATGGGGGGAACAGAGGAGCATGTGAGGGGAACAGAGGAGCATGTGAGGGGAACAGAGGAGCATGTGAGGGGAACAGAGGAGCATGTGAGGGGAACAGAGGAGCATGTGAGGGGAACAGAGGAGCATGTGGGGGACCAGAGGAGCACAAGCAGCATGTGGGGGATCAGAGGAGCATGGGGGGCAGAAGAGCATGGGGGAACAGAAGAGCATGTGGGGGAACAGAGGAGCATGTGGGGGAACCTGTTGACTCAACAGGTTTCTGACTTTCCTGCCTAATCTTGTCTTGTTACGGGTGGGAGTGCCGAACTGACTGTTTACCCACAATTCACATCTCCGTGTATGGGGGGGGGGGCGACAATCGCTGTAAAAACGCGCAAACAGAATCGCGGGACACCCATCGCCCAACAAAAAGCTTCTGTATTTGTTGTGGGCGATGGGCGTCCCGCGATTCATTGTCGCCCGACGAATCATGGGAAAATTGCGCCGAGTTTGGGGTGCTATTGAAATCAACAGGCAACACACCAGGAATGCACGGGCGTCCCCGTGATTTGTCGCTACTGTGAATCGCGGCGATTCCGCCCACAATTCAGAACGTGGAGATGTGAACGGAGCCTTAGGGGTGTATTCACTTTTGTTGCCAGCGGTTTAGACATTAATGGCTGTGTGTCGAGTTATTTTGAGGAACAGCAATATCTCTCTGTACTCTCAGTCAGTCCCCTCCCCCCACAGTTAGAAACACCTCCCATGGACCTCATTTAACCCCTTGATCGCCCCCTAGTGTTAACCCCTTCCCTGCCAGTGTCATTTATACAGTAATCAGTGCATTTTTAAAGCACTGATCATTGTATAAGTGTCAATGGTCCCAAAAAAGGGTCAAAAGTGTCCGATCTGTCTGCCGCAATCCCACTAAACATCGCAGATCACCGCCAGTACTAGTAAAAAAAAAAATATATATATATATATATATATATATAATAAAATGTCAATTATAATAAAAATGACATAAATCTATCACCCATTTTGTAGATTTTATAACTTTTGCGCAAACCAATCAATATACGCTTATTGCTTATTTTTTTTACCATAAATATGTGGCAGAATACATATTGGCCTAAACTGATGAAGAAATTTGTTTTTTTACACTTTTTGGGGATATTTATAACAGCAAAAAATAAAGTTTTTTTTTCAAAATTGTCGCTTTTTTGTTTATAATGCAAAAAATTAAAAAACGCAGAGCTGATCAAATACCATCCAACAGAAAGCTCTATTTGTTGGGAAAAACGCGGCACGACCGTGCAATTGTCTGATAAAGCGATGCAGTGCCATAGCGCAAAAAATGGCCTCTTCATTGAGGGGGAAAATCTTCCGGGGCTGAAGTGGTTAAAGTCACGTTTTGCTGTGAGATCCAGACACGTGACAAGATCGCACCATGTTTGGTGGGCCATTTAGGCCCCCGGTCACACCTGAGGGTTTTGGAATCACAGGCAGAATTGCGGCAAAGCACGATTTTGCTGCGATTGTCGTGCAACACAATGCAAGATAATCGCAGCCAAACACACAACGCCAAACGCGCCTGGCTCAGTGCTAAAATTTGGTACATGAGCTTCTATGGAGTGTTTCTGAAGCGGAGGGAAGCCCATTCAAAATTAATAGCGCTGCTCTAAATACACGCAACAGGGCAGGGTCGCTCAAGTGTAAATGTAGCAGTAGAATGAATAGCACCCAAACGCCGAAGCTGACAGGACTTCTCCTCAGGTTGGGTTTCTACATACACTCCAGTCTTCTGTGGGTATCCTACGCTCTCCCTGCAATATACGATATTACTATTTATCAGCTCCCTCATTGTCAGTTACTCTGAGAACGTATACCCGTATGTATATATCTTTCCCAGGCTAATACACGAACTAGAACAACGTCCCCATTATACGAGTCCGCCTGCGATACATGACCGACTCTCAGTTCCCCCTCGTCACTTCTCGCGATACCTACTCAGAGACCCGTCCTGCCCTTTCCAGCTCTGTCTTGGCGACGTCACGAGACCACGGGACCGGATGTAGGAAGTGAGTGTGGTCTCTGTGCTGGAGAGGCTCAGTAACATCATCATCCCAGCGATTTGTGATATCTCCAGCACCCGCTGTGCGGCGCTCCGGCCTAGTGACGTCACACGGCGTTCAGCGGGCCCGGGATCCCGCCTGTGTGCTGCCGCAGGCTGGGGCGCTCTGTACTGGCCTGACATGGAGCACTGACAGCCTGCTGCTACACCGACGTGGGAGAGCAGTGAGCTTCTTCCCCGTACAGGTAGGGTGTGAGGGGAGCCTGTGTTCTGTGGGACAGTGGGGAGGGGGATAGAACCCAGAGACACAGATTGCACTGAGGTGGGGGGGGCTACATCATGGACCAAACAGGGCAGAGTGTGGATACCACATCATTACATAGGGCTCTTCTTTATTTCAACTTTACCTTTTCTATGATGGATCTAAAAAGTCCTAATACATATGCACACAGTTTTAGAATACAAATTCAAACTTCTGCTGGAATGTTACCCCCTACTTTAAAAAAAGCAAAGCCCGTGTTTTTTAATATATTTACGCACGCACGCGTATATATATATATATATATATATATAATGTGCATCTTGGTGCCGCTGATCTCCTGATGTTGTTGCAGCCACTTCCTGCCCCATGCACTGACTACAGTAATGACAGGCTAAACCGCAGCACTCCAGGTGTTGTGGAAGTCCCATGAGGCATTGCAAGACTTTGACAGCCACAGGCATGCAAGGATTTGGGGTTTCACCCCAATGTGTTGAGATTGCCTCCCCCTGCACTACAAGAACAGCTGATCATCATTTCTTATGACAGTCTGCCTATGCTACAGTGTAACTGTTTGTGATCACCATTGGGAGAGTGTGTGACAGGGTGACAACCCAGGAGAACAGGCGGTAGACAGGGACAGAGCGTTTGTCACCCTTTTAACAGGAAGTCCCTGCGTAAGGACTTTTTTTTTTTTTTATAGCAGGAACACTTAAAGTGGATGTAAACCTGATTCATGAAATCTGACCTATGCACATATCTGTAGTGTTTTCTCTCTCCAAAGCACTAAGTGCTGTGTTTCTGCTGTTTCGTTGCTCTGTTATCAGCATGATAACTTCTGACAATTTCTCAGACAACCAAGATAAAACCAGGCAAAAATTTGTGTTGTGGGAGGTTGCTATAAATAGATTAGCAGAGAGCTTGTCTTGTCACAGCTCTGCACGTTACTTCCTTCCTTTGCCTATGTGGAGTGGGGGGGGGGGGGTTATGTGCCTTTCCTCCAATCAGCTGTATGCCAAGAATCCACTCCCAGTGCTGAACAGGAAGAGAAAATCTCTAACACGATGTTCCCTTTATAAAGAATATATAAAGCTGAAGACAACAGATATGGATGTAAACGTATCATCTGAGGCTGTTCACTTCCCTGGGTATGTGTGAGGGTTTACATCGACTTTGTTTTAATGAAAGCTGCAAATTTAAATACAGCCCCAAGCCTTAAAAAAAAAAGAAAAAAAAAGTGGGATGCTGTGTAAAATCTACATAAAGGACCAGTTCACACCACATGCAGTCTAGTGCAATTTTTCTGCATCAAAAACTCATGGAAAGTAGATTAGATGATTTACAATGGCATAGTTCACACCAGTGCAGTCAGTTCCAGGGCTTTCCAGTTCCAAAAAAAAGTAGAACATGCTATATTTTTCCTGCACAGGACTGTACTGGAATGCTGTAAAACCCACCTAAACATACCAAAAAAACGCACTGGAACACACGTCCTTATTTAAGGTTAAGAAAGAGGGGGGAAAATGCACTGGAGTGCATCAAAACTTACATGCAGAAAAGCATCTGGAATGCATCCGGACTGCGTTTTCTATGGTCTACACTGGCCCAAAAACAGAATGCATTGACTCGTAAAGCACATTTTATTCACTGTAGAAAACTTTTAAAAATGTTTAAAGAGGAGATAAAGTCTCCACCCCTCAAATTTAATTTAAGGACGCTTACCTGTTCAGGGATCCAGCGATGTCAGCACCTAAACCAATGCTTCGGGTGCATGCGTTGGGCATCTTGGGTAAGAGAAACCAGCAGTAAAGCCTTCCGACTTCACAGCCAGGTTTCTACTGTGCATGCCTGAGTCGCGCTGTGCTTTCTGAAAGGTCCTGCAATCTTCTGGGACCTGTGTTTCTCCCAGAAGGCTGTCTATCATATGATAGACAGAACAGTGGCCCAATGCGGGGCCAGGAGGCGTGGCTACGCCGGGTACACGAGATCGCGGCTCTATGTATTTCAGCGGCGCTAGCTCTTCTTCCCTCCAGACAGCAGGATTGGCGTATAACACGCACCCACGACTTTCCCCTGATTTTAAGGGGAAAAAAGTGCGTGTTATACACCGATAAATACGGTATATCATCATCTACAGTGCTTAATTTTAAAAGATTCTGATAATCTGGAGAGATCTCTGTGTGCAAGGGACAAGGCCGAATGCAATATTGGATGCCCGTGATCTTCAGGCCCTCAGACAGCACTCCATTAAAAACCACCATGATTCTCTGATGGACATCACTGCATGGGCTCAAGAATACTTAAAAAAAAATCCACTGTCTGTGAATGCAGTTTGCTGTGTCATCCAAAAATGAAAGGGAAAGTTCTATCATGCAAAGAACAAACCATATCTGAACATGATCCAGAAATGCACCATCTTCTCCTGGCTCATTTAAAGCAGAGGTCCACCCAGAAAAAAAACGACATTAAAAAAACTTTAAAAAAAAAGAAAAAATTTAATAGAATTTTTTTTTTTTTTATACTCACCCGAAATGCCTGTTGCTATGTGGAAGTCCTCTAATCCGCCTCTACTGTGCCTCTTCCTTGTCCTCGGATTGAGAACTTCCGTTTCCTCTTCTTGTGAATGGGGCCCGCTGCCTTCACAAAGCGCCGTGCGAGTGGCGCATGCGCAGTAGGAAATGGGCAGTGAAGCCGTAACGGTTCACAGCCTGTTTCCCTTAGTCAGGATGGAGGAGCCAGGAGCCTGGCAGCAGTGATCGATCGTCGTGGCGGGACTGACATCGCGGGCGAGTAGGACAGGTAAGTGTCCTTATTAAAAGTCAGCAGCTACACTGTTGGTAGCTGCTGACTTTAAAAAAAAAAAAAAAATACAAGCTGCACCTCCGCTTTAAAATGGTCTGTTGCAAATTGGAAAACTGTTCTTTGGTCAGATGAATCAAAATTTGACATTCTTTTTGGCAACCATGGGCGGCTGCGACCTCTGGACTAAAAATGAGGGACGCTCGGTTCAAAAGACTGCATCTTTGATGGTATGGAGATGCATTAGTGTGTATCGAATGGGCAGCTTGCACATCTGGAAAGGCAACTTCTATGCTGAAAGACCTATCCAGGTTTTAGAGCAGCATTTGCTTCCATCCAGGCTTCTTTTTCAGGGAAGGTTTTGCATATTTTAGCAGGACAACGCTAATCCGCTTGCTGCATCTATGACAAAAGCATGGCTTGGAAGTAGAAGCGTTTGGGTGCTTAACTGGCCTGCCTGCAGTCCAGACCTTTCACCAATTGGAAATATTTGGAGCATCCTGAAATGAAAAATACAAATGGAATGTTGAGCAGTTAGAATCTTATATCGGGCAAGAATGGGACTACATTCCTCTCCCAAACCTCCAGAATCTGGTCTCCTGAGTTACGGAGTGTTGTTTAAAGCGGTGCCCCCTCCTTCCAAAAATTAAAAGTCAGCAGCTACACATACTGTAGCTGCTGACTTTTAATATGACACTGCTATAAACAAAAATAGAGCGACAATTTTGAAAAAAATTCAATTTTTTTACTTTTTGCTATAATAAATATCCCCAAAAAATATATAAAAAAATGTTTTTTCCTCAGTTTAGGCCGATACGTATTCTTCTACATATTTTAAGGAAAAAAAAAAATCGCAGTAAGCGTTTGGTTTGGGCAAAAGTTATAGCGTCTACAAAATAGGGGATAGTTTTATGGCATTTTTATTAATATTTTTTTTTTACTAGTAATTGTGGCAATCAGCAATTTTTATCATGATTGCAACATTATGGCGGACACATCGGACACTTTTGACACTATTTTGGGACCATTGTAATTTTTACAGCGAACAGTGCTATACAAATGCACTGATTACTGTGAAAATGGCAGTGAAGGGGTTAACCTGTGGGGGGCGTTGAAGGGGTTAAGTGTGACCTAATGTGTGTTTCTTACTGTAGGGGGGCGTGGCTTGGCGTGTGAAGTCACTGATCATCGTTCCTTATGACAGGGAACAGACGATCAATGACAGGCTCACTAGGAAGCACGGGGAGAGGTTTGTTTACACTTGCCTCTCCCCGTTGTTCAGCTCTGTGACCCGATCGCAGGTCCCGCGGGCGCGGTCACGGAGCTCAGGATCGGGTCGCGAGCGTGACCCACGGCTGGGCTCTTAAAGGGCAATGTACCTGTACGTGGATGTGCCCAGCTGTGCCATTCTGCCAATGTATATCGGTGTGATTAAGTGGTTAATGAAGAGGAGATGCTACACCATTGTATACATGGCCCTGTCCCAACTTTGAGACGTAATGCTGCCATCAATTTCCACATTACACGATTTGTTTTCTTAAATGGTGAATTTTAAAGTGGTTGTAAACCCCATGTTCAGCAATTATAAAAGACATGCATAAGTTGACAGTTTTTAAATGTGTACCCCCCCCTTACTTTTTTTTTTTTTTTACCTGTTACAGCCTTTTAATGTCTGCATCTGTGTGTGTGTGTCTACTAGACATGTGCATTCGTTTTCATCCGAATGCATTTTCGTCCGAATTTCAGCTATTTTCGTTATCGTTTTAACAAACGAAAACGAAAGCACAGAATCCGAAAACCGAAAGATCCGACATAAACAAATGCTTTATTTTCGTTTTTGTTGCTACAACAGTTCGATATAGATAGGAGATTCGACGTGACGCTGACAATAACAATCTGTGTCTATCGAACCTGTGGTCGAATGTGCCTAACCTTAACTCTATTAGTCCAAGATTATTCTACATAGGAGAGGAAAGATTTGACATAGGAGAGGAAAGATTTGACATAGGAGAGGAAAGATTTGACATAGGAGAGGAAAGATTTGACATAGGAGAGGAAAGATTTGACATAGGAGAGGAAAGATTTGACATAGGAGAGGAAAGATTTGACATAGGAGAGGAAAGATTTGACATAGGAGAGGAAAGATTTGACATAGGAGAGGAAAGATTTGACATAGGAGAGGAAAGATTTGACATAGGAGAGGAAAGATTTGACATAGGAGAGGAAAGATTTGACATAGGAGAGGAAAGATTTGACATAGGAGAGGAAAGATTTGACATAGGAGAGGAAAGATTCGACATAGGAGAGGAAAGATTCGACATAAGATTCGACATAGGAGAGGAAAGATTCGACATAGGAGAGAAAAGATTCGACATAGGAGAGGAAAGATTCGACATAGGAGAGGAAAGATTCGACATAGGAGAGGAAAGATTCGACATAGGAGAGGAAAGATTCGACATAGGAGAGGAAAGATTCGACATAGGAGAGGAAAGATTCGACATAGGAGAGGAAAGATTCGACATAGGAGAGGAAAGATTCGACATAGGAGAGGAAAGATTCGACATAGGAGAGGAAAGATTCGACATAGGAGAGGAAAGATTCGACATAGGAGAGGAAAGATTCGACATAGGAGAGGAAAGATTCGACATAGGAGAGGAAAGATTCGACATAGGAGAGGAAAGATTCGACATAGGAGAGGAAAGATTCGACATAGGAGAGGAAAGATTCGACATAGAGAGAAAAGATCACTGCTGGAATTGGGTGGGGGAAGTAAAATAAAAATAATGATGAATGTTATTGGCTGATTGTAACCAAAGAGGAGGAGCAGTAAAATAGCTAGAATGACGAAGATTCGACAAAGCATCGAAAGTTAGAAGATTCAACGGTGCAGCAAAACTGTTCGACGCTGCAATCGTACATTTCCGGTCAAATGCATCCGCCCATAGGCTATAGAAGAATTCTAATGTTGGTTGACTAGTAATAGTAATGAATAAATATAATTATTACTAGTCATACAACATTAGAATTCTTCTATAGCGTGTGGGCGGAACATTCGACCGGAAATGTGTGATTGCAGCGTCGTACAGTTTCACTGCTCCGTCGAATCTTCTTTGAACATTCGACAGACACCATAAGCCTTCAATGACAGATTCAACCTTAATTAATTCAGATTTTCGGACGAATGCAATTTCTAACGAAAAACGAAATAAATAAAAACTAATTTCGGGAGTAACTAAATAAATTTATTTTTCGGACAAAAACGAAATTCCGAAACGAAATATTTCAGTGTGCACATGTCTAGTGTCTACAGCCTGGAGTTCAGGAGGCAGAGTTGTGATGTCACCGGACTCCCCTCCCAGCTTTACACGCCCAATGCAGTATATTCAAAGCAGGTACCTGAGATGTCCATGACAGACCTTCATTTCCCGGACTCAGCCCTGGAGAAGGTCTGATCGGGACAGCTGACAAGAGTCCATGAATGTGCCTGGAACTTTGGGAATGTTGACAACTATGATGGTCATAGTCCAGAGGAGTGGGCAGAAAGTGACATTGGACACTCCCAGCTCTGAGCTCTGTCAGACTGAGGCCTCAGGAGCCACACCTCCTTCACTCATTCTCGTGAATGAGTCTCTTCTGCATGTCTGTCAATCAAAGCGGGGAGGATTACCAATGACAGGCTGCTTGTTTCCCTGCTTGACTGTGCACAAATGAGTTGTGCTGCTTTGCTGGGAAAACTACTATGTTCAGTATAATTTTTGTTATCTGGGTTTACAACCACTTTAAACATATTTGATATGTTTTCGATTTTATGTTGTGAATAAATGGGTTTATGAGATTTGTAAATCATTGCACTCAGTTTTTAGGTAGATTATACACCGCATCCCAACTTTTGGAATTGGGGTTATATATTGAAGTTATTTTTACAGTGAAGGCTTACGGTACATGAGGTTTTACATTTACTTTAACCACTTAAGCCCCGGACCATTTCGGGCCATTAGGACCAGGCCTGTTTTTGGGATTCGGCACTGCGCTGCTTTAACTGTAAATTGTGCGGACATGCAATGTTGTACCCAAATGAAATTTGCGTCCTTTTCTTCCCACAAATAGAGCTTTCTTTTAATGGTATTTGATTGCCTCTGCGATTTTTATTTTTTGCGATATAAACGGAAAAAGACCGAAAATTTTGAAAAAAAATGATATTTTCTACTTTTTGTTATAAGAAAAATCGAATAAACTCAATTTTAGTCAGACATTTAGGCCAAAATGTATTCAGCCACATGTCTTTAGTAAAAAAAATGTCAATAAACGTATATTTATTGGTTTGCGCAAAAGTTATAGCGTTTACAAACTAGGGTACATTTTCTGAAATTTACACAGCTTTAAATTTATGACTGCCTATCTCATTTCTTGAGGTGCTAAAATGGCAGGGCAGTACAAAACCCCCCCAAATGACCCCATTTTGGAAAGTAGACACCCCAAGGAAATTGCTGAGAGGCATGTTGAGCCCATTGAATATTTTTTTTTTTTGTCCCAAGTGATTGAATAATGACAAAAAAAAAAAAAAAAAAAAAAAAAAAAAATTACAAAAAGTTGTCACTAAATGATATATTGCTCACACATGCCATGGTTATATGTGGAATTGCACCCCAAAATACATTTTGCTGCTTCTCCTGAGTACGGGGATACCACATGTGTGGGACTTTTTAGGAGCCTGGCCACGTACGGGACCCCGGAAACCAAGCACCGCCTTCAGGATTTCTAAGGGCGCAAATTTTTGATTTCATTCCTCACTACCTATCACAGTTTCGAAGGCCATAAAATGCCAAAATAGCACAAAACCCCCCCCAAATGACCCCATTTTAGAAAGTAGACACCCCAAGGAAATTGCTGAGAGGCCTGTTGAGCCCGTTGAATATTTTTTTTTTTTGTCCCAAGTGATTGAATAATGACAAAAAATAAAAATAAAAAATAAATTACAAAAAGTTGTCACTAAATGATATATTGCTCACACATGCCATGGTTATATGTGGAATTGCACCCCAAAATACATTTTGATGCTTCTCCTGAGTACAGGGATACCACATGTGTGGGACTTTTTAGGAGCCTAGCCGCGTACGGGACCCCGAAAACCAAGCACCGCCTTCAGGATTTCTAGGCACAAATTTTTGATTTCACTCCTCACTACCTATCACAGTTTCTAAGGCCATAAAATGCCAAAATAGCACAAAACCCCCCCAAATGACCCCATTTTGGAAAGTAGACACCCCAAGCTATTTGCTGAGGAGGCATGGTGAGTATTTTACAGCTCTCATTTGTTTTTGAAAATGAAGAAAGAAAATTTTTTTTTTTTTTTTTTTTTTTTTCAATTTTCAAAACTTTGTGACAAAAAGCGAGATCTGCAAAATACTCACAATACCTCTCAGCAAATAGCTTGGGGTGTCTACTTTCCAAAATGGGGTCATTTGGGGGGGTTTTGTGCCATCTGGGCATTCCATGGCCTCCGAAACTGTGATAGGCAGTGAGAAGTAAAATCAAAAATTTACACCCTTAGAAAGCCTGAAGGCGGTGCTTTGTTTTTGGGGTCCCGTACGCGGCTAGGCTCCCAAAAAGTCTCACACATGTGGTATCCCTGTACTCAGGAGAAGCAACAGAATTTATTTTGGGGTGTAATTCCACATATGCCCATGGCATGTTTGAGCAATATATCATTTAGTGACAACTTTGTGCAAAAAAAAGAATTAAAAAAAAAAAATTGTCTTTTTTCCGCAACTTGTGTCAACATATAAAATATTCCATGGACTCGACATGCCTCTCAGTATATAGCTTGGGGTGTCTACTTTCCAAAATGGGGTCATTTGGGGGGGTTTTGAACTGTTCTGGCATTTTATACACAACATTAGGAAGCTTACATCCACTCTTCTAACCACTTGCAGACAAAGCCCTTTTTGACACTTTTTGTTTACATGAAAACATATTTTTTTTTTGCAAGAAAATTATGTTGAACCCCCAAACATTATATATATTTTTAAAGCAAAGGCCCTACAGATTAAAATGGTGGGTGTTGCATTTTTTTTTTCTACACAGTATTTGCGCAGCGATTTTTCAAACGCATTTTTTGGGGAAAAAATACACTTTTTTTAATTTTAATGCACTAAAACACACTATATTGCCCAAATGTTTGATGAAATAATAAAGATGATCTTAGGCCGAGTACATAGATACCAAACACGACATGCTTTAAAATTTCGCACAAACGCGCATTGGCGACAAACTACATACATTTTTAAAAGCCTTTAAAAGCCTTTACAGATTACCCCGTTAGATTTACAGAGGAGGTCTACTGCTAAAATGACTGCCCTCGATCTGACCTTCGCGGTGATACCTCACATGCATGGTGCAATTGCTGTTTACATATGACGCCAGACCGACGCTTGCGTTCGCCATTGGGCAAGAGCAGGGCAGGACAGGGGTGCTTTTTTTTTTTTTTTTTTTTTTTTTTATTATTAATTTTGCTTTTTTATTTTATTTTTAAATTGTTCCTTACATATATTTTTTTTTTTATAATTTTTATTGTTATCTCAGGGAATGTAAATATCCCCTATGATAGCAATAGGTAGTGACAGGTACTCTTTTTTTGAAAAAACTGGGGTCTTCTAGACCCTAGATCTTTCCTCTGCCCTCAAAGCATCTGACCACACCAAGATCGGTGTGATAAAATGCTTTCCCAATTTCCCAATGGCGCTTTTTATATCCGGGGGGGGACATTCCCTCCCACTGCTTGTAAAAGCAGTCCAGAGGCTAATTAGCTGCTGTGATTGCTTTTACATGAAAGCCGGCCGCTGGCTGAAAAGAATGATACCAAGATGATGCCTAAACCCGCAGGCATCAATCTGGTATAACCATTCAAAGTCCAGCAACATACCAGTACGTTGCTGGTCCTTGTTGGACATGTATTGTAATCTTTTTTTTTCATGCAGCCTGTTGGCTGAACGAAAAAAGAGATTGATTGGTGGGTATGCCCACCATTAGAATACCGCCCTTCATCCACCCACTTCTAATGATGGGCATACATGCACCATTTATATATGCCGAAGCATGGGGGCATCCTCCCGCAAAAAAGTTATGCCGCACACACATGGTCAAACGTTTCCACGGGCAAGCCTCCGTCGGAATTTCGACCGTATGTATGCGGCATTAGGAGCAAAATTGCTCCTCCGCCCTGCTGCCCCTGCTGCCCCCATGCTTCGGCATATATGCTTTTTTTTTTTTAACTGTGGTGGTGAAATCACCTCCTACAGCACTGGAGTCGCAGGGATCAGGCCTGTCTCTGCGAACGCTGCAGTTATGTGTGTTTTTGTTTTGTAAGTGACAGTGATCGATCGATACTGCACTTGGGTGGCCTGGGCTGGACGGAGGGGCAAAACGCAGGTGCTAGCAGGTATCTGGGCTGATCCCGCTAACACTGCGTTTTTGGGAACCCTAAACCGCTGGTATAGATCTGATCAGATCAGATATTGATCTGTTCAGATACTATACCACTAAGGGGGGTGTATGCTTTACGCGTGGGTGTTAGCGTTACTGGCACTAACCTGACGCTGCCTGGGGTGTGACGCAGACCCTCTCTGACGCTAAAACCTAATTGATATCACCCACCGGGCGATCAGGGGGTTAAACCTTTATTGGGTTATATACGGCGGGTGCCCTGACACTATAAAAAGCAAACTAACTAACCAGCGTCACCCGTAACACTTATATGGTGATCACTGGTGAAAGGGTTAACTAGGGGCAATTAGGGGGTTAAAACCTTTATTAGATCATATTTGGGGGTACCTGACGCTATAAAAACCTGCGGCGAACCTAAAAAAAATGACTGGCTACCGATTGGCATCACCGACACGAAGACAGCGATCAGAAAAACGATCGCTTAGTGACAGTGGTGATAGGGGGTGAAAGGGTTACCTGGGGGGCGATCAAGGGGGTTAAACCTTTATTAGATAATATATTGGGGTACCCGACGCTATAAAAACCTGCGGCGAACCTAAAAAAAATTACTGGCTACCGATCGCCATCACTGATGCTAAGACAGCCATCAGAAAAATGATCGCATAGCGACAGCGGTGATAGGGGGTGAAAGGGTTACCTGGGGGGCGATCAAGGGGGTTTAACCTTTATTAGATAATATATTGGGGTACCTGACGCTATAAAAACCTGCGGCGAACCTAAAAAAAATTACTGGCTACCGATCGCCATCACTGATGCTAAGACAGCATCAGAAAAACGATCGATTAGCGACAGCGGTGATAGGGGGTGAAAGGGTTACCTGGGGGGCGATCAAGGGGGTTAAACCTTTATTAGATAATATATTGGGGTACCCGACGCTATAAAAACCTGCGGCGAACCTAAAAAAAATTACTGGCTACCGATCGCCATCACTGATGCTAAGACAGCCATCAGAAAAATGATCGCATAGCGACAGCGGTGATAGGGGGTGAAAGGGTTACCTGGGGGGCGATCAAGGGGGTTTAACCTTTATTAGATAATATATTGGGGTACCTGACGCTATAAAAACCTGCGGCGAACCTAAAAAAAATTACTGGCTACCGATCGCCATCACTGATGCTAAGACAGCATCAGAAAAACGATCGATTAGCGACAGCGGTGATAGGGGGTGAAAGGGTTACCTGGGGGGCGATCAAGGGGGTTGAACCTTTATTAGATAATATATTGGGGTACCCGACGCTATAAAAACCTGCGGCGAACCTAAAAAAAATTACTGGCTACCGATCGCCATCACTGATGCTAAGACAGCCATCAGAAAAATGATCGCATAGCGACAGCGGTGATAGGGGGTGAAAGGGTTATCTGGGGGGTGATCAGGGGGTTAAACCTTTATTAGGGGGGGTTAGGGGGCTACACTGGACCTAAAACTAAACTTTAGTGACACTTTCACAGTCACAAATGTCACTGATTGCAGTGATCACTAAATAAATGGTCACTGCAATCAGTGACACTGTGACTGGGGGCTGGGGGGTGATCTGGGGGGTGATCTGGGGGGGTCTGGGGGTCCTGGGGGGGGCGATTAGTGTTCCTATGTGTCCTGGTGTCAGTGTAGTGTTGTGCTCACTGACCTGATGTCTTCTCTTGTACGGCGCTCGGTATATGTGAGCGCCGCACAGGAGATGACATCACTTCCTCCTGCTTCCTCTGTCTGACACAGACAGAGGGGGCATTTCCATTCGCCGGGAGCGATCGCGAGGGGGGGGCCGGAATCGAAAGGCCGCCCCCTCATCTGGGATCGCTCCCGGTGAAGTAACGACCGCTCACGGCACAGAAGGGGGGTCCGGATGGACCCCCCAACTGTACAAAGGCAGTCACGTAGATCTACGTGATTCTGCCTGTCCGTGCCATTCTGCCGACGTAAATCGGCGGTGGGCGGTCGTTAAGTGGTTAACCACTTCCGGACCGCTGCACGTGGATATACGTCGGCTGTTTGAAGAGGGATATCTTTGTTATGGCAGCAGATAGCTGCCATAACCCAGGTATTCTTCTCTTCAGCAGGCAGCCCGGTTTCCGATTAATGGTGGTCCCTGCAGCGGATTCGCCATGAGATCACTTTTCTTGGCGGCCGTTAAGGCCCCCCCTCCCGCCGCTCTCCCATGCCCTCTGCCGCTTACCGGAGCCGTCGGCAGCTGCGGAGGCGATCGGGTCTGTCTGGTGGCTGGGTATGGAGACAAGTGAGGAGAAGATGGCCCCCACCTGTCTCCATACCATAGCAGGGCGGAAGCGGCGTCAAAACGTCACTTCCGCCCATAGCTCTTAAAGGGCCATTTTTATTTATTTTATTTTTCAAATGACAATTTTTTTTTCTTATTGCATTTTAGTGTAAATATGAGATCTGAGGTCTTGTTGACCCCAAATCTCATATTTAAGAGGTCCTGTCATGCTTTTTTTCTATTACAAGAGATATTTACATTCCTTATAATAGGAATAAAAGTTGTAAGATTATTTTGTGTGTGTGTGTGTGTGTGTGTGTGTGTGTGTGTGTGTCTTTATTACCCGATCGATCAGAGAGCCTCAATACACCCAAGGTCCAGCCTAGGCTCTAGAGGTTAGAAGCGGTTTACAGCGGAGTTTAACAAAAAGTGACACAATTATTTTTTTTTTTTTTTAAAAAGAACAGTGTAAAAAACAAAAATAAAAGGTGCAATAAGAAAAAATAAATAAAAAAATGTAAACGCGCCCCGTCCCGCCGAGCTTGCGTGCAGAAGCGAACGCATACGTGAGTCGCGCCCACATATGAAAACGTGTTCAAACCACACATGTGAAGGATCGGTAGAGCGAGAGCAATAATTCTAGCCCTAGACCTCCTCTGTAACTCAAAATATGCAACCTGTAGAATTTTAAGGGTAAAAGTTTGTCGCCATTCCACGAGCGGGCACAATTTTGAAGCGTTACATGTTGGGTATTAATTTACTCGACGTAACATTATCTTTCAAAAATATAAAAAAAAAAAATTGGGCTAACTTTACTGCTGTCTTATTTTTTTATTCAAAAAAGTGTATTTTTTCCAAAAAAAGTGCGCTTGTAAGACCGCTGCGCAAATACGGTGTGACATATAGTATTGAAACGACCGCCATTTTATTCTCTAGGGTGTTAGCGCCCCAAAACATTACATTTTTTTTTTCTAAGTAATTTTAGAGCAAAAAAGACAGTTTTTAACTTGTAAACAACAAATCTCAGAAAGAGGCTCTGTCCTTAAAGTGGTTGTAAACCCACTTTTTAAACAAAGACCTACAGGTAAGCCTAGATCAAGGCTTACCTGTAGGTGCATGAAATATCTCCTTAACCTACACGGTTAAGGAGATATTTGTATGTAAATGCGGCGACGCTGACGTCACCCCATTCACAAATTCGGCTAGGTCGCAACATTCGACGACGTAGCCGAATTCGACAGCTCACGCGCGCATGCGCGGAGTCACGTCTTCGCCGCTCCGGCCAATCACAGCGCCGGAGCGGCGCTGTGATTGGCTGCAGCGGCGATACCCGGAAGTAACATTCCGGCTATCGCCGCAGCGATGGATGCGGCTAGAGGAGGGACACGAACGACTTCGGGGGCCCCGATCGAAGGTAAGTGGTACATAATGAGCTAGTATGCTAGTCATACTAGCTCATTATAGCTTTGTCTTGCAGGTTAGTAAAAAAAAAAGATAAAAGGGTTTACAACCACTTTAACCACTTAAGCCCCGGACCATTTGGTAGCTAGAGGACCAGAGGTGAATTCAGAATTTTGCACTGCGCTGCTTTAACTGTAAATTGTGCGGACATGCAATGTTGTACCCAAACGAAATTTGCGTCCTTTTCTTCCCACAAATAGAGCTTTCTTTTAATGGTATTTGATTGCCTCTGCGATTTTTTATTTTTTGCGATATAAACGGAAAAAGACCGAAAATTTTGAAAAAAAAGATTTTCTACTTTTTGTTATAGGAAAAATCGAATAAACTCAATTGTAGTCATACATTTAGGCCAAAATGTATTCAGCCACATGTTTTTAGTAAAAAAAATGTCAATAAGCGTATATTTATTGGTTTGCGCAAAAGTTATAGAGTTTACAAACTAGGGTACATTTTCTGAAATTTACACAGCTTTAAATTTATGACTGCCTATCTCATTTCTTGAGGTGCTAAAATGACAGGGCAGTACAAAACCCCCCCAAATGACCCCATTTTGGAAAGTAGACACCCCAAGGAAATTGCTGAGAGGCATGTTGAGCCCATTGAATTTTTTATTTTTTTGTCCCAAGTGATTGAATAATGACAAAAAAAAAAAATTACAAAAAGTTGTCACTAAATGATATATTGCTCACACATGCCATGGTTATATGTGGAATTTCACCCCAAAATACATTTTGCTGCTTCTCCTGAGTACGGGGATACCACATGTGTGGGACTTTTTGGGAGCCTAGCCGCGTACGGGACCCCGGAAACCAAGCACCGCCTTCAGGATTTCTAAGGGCGCAAATTTTTGATTTCACTCCTCACTACCTATCACAGTTTCGAAGGCCATAAAATGCCAAAATAGCACAAAACCCCCCCAAATGACCCCATTTTGGAATATAGACACCCCAAGCTATTTGCTGAGAGGAATGGCGAGTATTTTACAGCTCTCATTTGTTTTTGAAAATGAAGAAAGAAAATATATATATATATATTTTTTTTTTTTTTCTTTTCAATTTTTAAAACTTTGTGACAAAAAGCGAGATCTGCAAAATACTCACAATACCTCTCAGCAAATAGCTTGGGGTGTCTACTTTCCAAAATGGGGTCATTTGGGGGGGGTTTGTGCTATCTGGGCATTCCATGGCCTCCGAAACTGTGATAGGCAGTGAGAAGTGAAATCAATGCTGTTTACATATGACGCCAGACCGACGCTTGCGTTCGCCATTGGGCAAGAGCAGGGGTGCTTTTTTTTTTTTTTTTAATTATTAAGTTTGCTTTTTTATTTTATTTTTAAATTGTTCCTTCCAAGTATTTTTTTTTTTTATTGTTATCTCAGGGAATGTAAATATCCCCTATGATAGCAATAGGTAGTGACAGGTACTCTTTTTTTGAAAAAACTGGGGTCTTCTAGACCCTAGATTTTTCCTCTGCCCTCAAAGCATCTGACCACACCAAGATCGGTGTGATAAAATGCTTTCCCAATATCCCAATGGCACTTTTTATATCCGGGGGGGGGGGGGGGGGGCATTCCCTCCCACTGCTTGTAAAAGCAGTCCAGAGGCTAATTAGCCGCTAGGATTGCTTTTACATGAAAGCCGGCCGCAGGCTTAAAAGAATGATACCAAGATGATACCTAAACCCGCAGGCATCATTCTGGTATAAACATTCAAAGTCCAGCAACATACCAGTACGTTGCTGGTCCTTGTTGGACATGTATTGTAATCTTTTTATTTCATGCAGCCAGTTGGCTTAACGAAAAAAGAGATTGATCGGTGGGTATGCCCACCATTAGAATACCGCCCTTCATCCACCCACTTCCAATGATGGGCATACACGCACCATTTATATATGCCGAAGCATGGGGGCATCCTCCCGCAAAAAAGTTATGCCGCACATACATGGTCAGACTTTTCCACGGGCAAGCCTCCGTCGGAATTTCGACCGTATGTACGCGGCATTAGGAGCAAAATCGCTCCTCCGCCCCTGCTGCCCCAATGCTTCGGCATATTTGCTTTTTTTTTTTTTTAACTGTGGTGGTGAAATCACCTCCTACAGCACTGGAGTCGCAGGGATCAGGCCTGTCTCTGCGAACGCTGCAGTTATGTGTGTTTTTGTTTTGTAAGTGACAGTGATCGATCGATACTGCACTTGGGTGGCCTGGGCTGGACGGAGGGGCAAAACGCAGGTGCCAGCAGGTATCTGGGCTGATCCCGCTAACACTGCGTTTTTGGGAACCCTAAACTGCTGGGGACGCTAGTATAGATCTGATCAGATCAGATATTGATCTGTTCAGATACTATACCACTAAGGGGGGTGTATGCTTCACGCGTGGGTGTTAGCGTTACTGGCACTAACCTGACGCTGCCTGGGGTGTGACTCAGACCCTCTCTGACGCTAAAACCTAATTGATATCACCCGCCGGGCGATCAAGGGGTTAAACCTTTATTGGGTTATATACACGGCGGGTGCCCTGACACTATAAAAAGCAAACTAACCAGCGTCACCCGTAACACTTATATGGTGATCACTGGTGAAAGGGTTAACTAGGGGCAATCAGGGGGTTAAACCTTTATTAGATAATATATTGGGGTACCTGACGCTATAAAAACATGCGGCGAACCTAAAAAAAAATACTGGCTACGATCTGCATCACAGACACTAAGACAGCGTTTAGAAAAACAATTGCTTAGCGACAGTGGTGATAGGGGGTGAAAGGGTTACCTGGGGGGCGATCAAGGGGGTTAAACCTTTATTAGATAATATATTGGGGTACCTGACGCTATAAAAACCTGCGGCGAACCTAAAAAAAATTACTGGCTGCTGATCGGCATCACTGACGCTAAGACAGCGATCAGAAAAATGATCGCTAAGCGACAGTGGTGATAGGGGGTGAAAGGGTTATCTGGGGGGTGATCAGGGGGTTAAACCTTTATTAGGGGGGGTTAGGGGGCTACACTGGACCTAAGACTAAACTTTGGTGACACTTTTACAGTCACAAATGTCACTGATTGCAGTGATCACTAAATAAATGGTCACTGCAATCAGTGACACTGTGACTGGGGGCTGGGGGGGTGATCTGGGGGGGCGATTTATGTCCCTATGTGTCCTGGTGTCAGTGTAGTGTTGTGTGCACTGACCTGATATCTTCTCTTGTACGGCGCTCGGTATATGTGAGCGCTGCACCAGAGATGACATCACTTCCTCCTGCTCCCTCTGTCTGACACAGACAGAGGGGGCATTTCTATTCGCCGGGAGCGATCGCGAGGGGGTGGCCAGAAACGAATGGCTGCCCCCTCATCCCGGAACGCTCCCGGACACTTAGCCACCGCTCACTGTATAGAAGGGGGGTCCGATTGGACCCCCCAACTGTACAAAGGCAATCACGTACACTCTACGTGATTGTGCCTGTCGGTGCCATTCTGCCGACGTATATATACAGTGAGCGGTCGTTAAGTGGTTAAGGCCCCTTTCACACTGAGGCGTTGAAAAAACGCTAAAAAATAATGACATTTTTTACCGCGTTTTTACCGCGACCGCTGTAAAAATAGCGCTAACGCCTATGCGTTTTTACTGCGTTTGCGCAAAAATTAGCGCGAACGCGGTAAAAACGCATAGGCGTTAGCGCTATTTTTTAACATAACGCTTATGCCTATGCGTTTTTACCGCGAATCCCATTCATTTCAATGGGGATAGGCGTTTTTACAGCGCTATTTTATGCGCCCTAAAGTTGCTTTAAAAAAGCTGTTTGCAGGATTTTTTTCAACGCCCAGCCAGCAAAACGCCTCAATGTGAAAGCCCTCAGAGATTTCACATTGAGAATGCTGGGGCAGGATTATTTCAGGCGTTATTACAGCGCTATTTTTACTGTGAAAACGCGGTAAAAACGCCTCAGTGTGAAAGGGGCCTAAGTGGTTAATCACTTGACCTCCAGAACCTTTTATCTTATTCATGACCAAAGCATTTTTTGCTATTCAACACTGCTTCTTTAACTGACACTTGTGCGGTCATGCAACACTGTACTCAAATAACATTTATATAATTTAATTATTTTTTTCACACAAATAGAGCTTTCTTTTTGTGGTATTTGTTCACCACTGAGTTTTGACTTTTTTCTTTTATATAGTAAAAAAAAAAAAAAAAAATGTTTTTTTTCTTCTACTTTCTGTTGTAAAACATATTCAATAAAATCAAATCTCATTGTCACGTTTTGGAAAATTTAACCACTTGCCTACCGCTGTATTGTCATGACGGCCACAGGAACCCTTTTGTCCCTCCGGGTGGACATCATATGAATTCCTCGGCTTCCCGGCATTCCCACCGCCGGCGCGCTCGCCGCATCACTGGGGACCCAATGCGCGTGCCCGGCGGCCGCGATATCCGCCTGGTACCCGCGATTGCTCATCACAGAGCAGGGACGCACAGATCCACGTCCTGTCAGGGGAGAGGAGAACTGATTGTATGCTCCTTGTATATAGGAACATCGATCGGTCTCCTCCCCCCACAGTTGGAATCACTCCCTAGGACACGCATTTAACCCCTTGATCACCCCCTAGTGTTAACCCCTTCCCTGCCAGTGACATTTATACAGTAATCAGTGCATTTTTATAGCACTGATCGCTGTATAAATGTGAATGGTCCCAAAATAGTGTCAAAAGTGTCCGATGTTTCACCAGCAATGTCAGTCACAATAAAAATCACAGATTGCTGCCATTAGTAGTAAAAAAAAAAAAAAATTATAAAAATGACAAATCTATCCCCTATTTTGTAGACACTATAACTTTTGCGCAAACCAATCAATATACGCTTATTGCGTTTTTTGTTTTTTTTTACCAAAAATGTAGAAGAATACATAAAACATGTTGGGATATTTATTATAGCAAAAAGTAATAAATATTGTGATTTTTTTTTTTTTTTCCATTGTCTGTCTTTTTTTGTTTATAGCACAAAAAATAGAAACCGCAGAGGTGATCAAATACCACGCAAAGGAAGCTCTATTTGTGGGAAAAAAGGTGATCACATTTTCATAATTTCATTTGGGTACAACGTCGCATGATCGCACAATTATCATTCAATGTGCAACAGTGCTGAAAGCTGAAAATTGGCCTGGGCAGGAAGGGGGTGAAAATGCCCTGTATTGAAGTGGTTTTACAATTTTAGTTTTTTTACATTCTGTCATCAGAGTAGCTCAGTGTCACCCAGAGTGGATTTGATTTAAATCACTAGTAAAAAGGCTTGATTTAAATCAACTCCCTTTTAAATCATAATTTTAAAAGAACAACTGTTATCTTTCCTGCAGTAGGTCCTCCTCTGACCTGCTGTTGACTTACCGACAGTCTCATTCACTTTAATGGGATGGCTGGTGATGTGGCGGTAGCAGTTGAGTGGATGCCGTTAACAGGCGCTGCCATGGTGGATCAGAAATGACAAGTGCTTATTAAGGACTCATTCTTGCTGGTAGAATCTTTAATATTTGCAAACAAAATGAAGGTTTCCTATTTAGAATAATAATCTGTCAGGTTAGTAAAACGGCAATATCAGAACCAATTCAATCATACAGTTTTTAGTGTACATAGATTTGCAAAACAATGGGATAAAGGAATGATCCTGAACTTTGGTTTATCTCATGGTTACTGTGAAATTGTGTGAATGCATCAATGCAGTGCATGTCATGTCAGCATGCAGAGCTTGGCTTCATTGTCGCCCACAACCCGCCCTGCAACAACGAGGGTCAATCTGACAAATACGCTGTCCCTTTGCATAGCATTCAATTGTGCCCCTGAAATGGTATTCCGTCAAAAAAAAAAGCCTCCTGTGATGAGCGCATGCGCTATGCTGACATCACTCCAGCTGATCGGTAAATCAGCTGAAGTCCCCTTCTGTTCTGCGCATGCGAGGGCACTTTTCGACAAAGGGTACAAATCGATAGAACACCGGTCATGCTCCCCTGTCATACGACAGGAAACCCTCATCCAATTCCCATATGTGTGAACCTGGCCAAATGTGTTGCCAAACCCACAACAGTAAAATCAGTCTGTTTATGCAGTAAAGCATGCTTATTGTACTCCCTGTAGAACCTAAGGTGTTAATCCTTCGCATTGTGTAAAAAAGCTGTTTGAGTCTGTCGTCTTAGATTAGACCTTAAAAGAAGGGGATGATCAATCTGCTGATAGCACAGAGCCATTGGAGGCCAGACACTGCTAGAAGTCACAAGACTGCTATATACTGCTAATAAGAAAATGTATTTAGTAGTTTATATTTACTAATATAATTGCATTTCCATGTTGTGTACTGTGGGAGACCAGATATAGTGAATGCAGGGTCCTGGGTTTTGTTGTGGTAATACATGGTAAAAAAAAAAACAAAAAAAAACACACATCTTAACATCTGTTACCACAATGCATGATGATTGTCTGGAGCCGTTCCTTGCAAGTGCACCTTAACATTCATTGTGAACAATTTTACTTTGTGGTACAGTAGAGCTGCACAAATCTGGAAAAAATTTGTCACAATTTCTTTGCTTAGGATAAAGATACTCGGCGTAATCTTCTTTTTTTAATTAATTGAAGTGTATTTTTTCACAAAAAATTGCATTTGAAAGAACACAGCGCAAATACAGTGTGACATAAAATATTAAAACGACCACCATTTCTATTTTATTTTTCTTTCTAGGGTCCCTGTTTGGGGGTTCTAAGTAATTTTCTTGCAGAAAAGACTGATTTTAACTGATTGTAAGCAACAAATGTCAAAGGTTTCATCTTTAAAGTGATTGTAAAGCCTTGTTTTTTCTTTCCTATATAAATAACAAACATGTTATACTTGCCTGCTCAGTTGTAGTGGATTTGCACAGAGCTGCCCAGATCCTCCTTTTCTCTGGTTTCTTTTCTGTACTCCTGGTCCCTCCCTTCCTGTTCAGTGCCCCCACAGCAAGCAGCTTGCTATGGCGGCACCCGAGCTGAGTCACTCAGACATGGAGCCCCGGCCCCGCCCCCTCTCTCCCCTGATTGACTAGCTGATTTTGATTGACAGCAGTGGGAGCCAACAGCGCCGCAGCTGTGTCTCAGCCAATCGGGTAGGATAATCTCGGACAGCTGAGACATTTGGTGGACAGAGAGGGAAAGTATTAGGGGTGCTGGGGCAGCTTCTGCACACAGAAGGCTTTTTATCTTAATGCATAGAATGCATTATGATAAAAAAACCTTCTGCCTTTTACAACCCCTTAAAAGTGGTTAAACTGACCTCAGACCGAAGTTCATACCTTTGACCTAAAAGAACTAAATGTTACAATGTTGGTTTCTCTTTTTTGCCAAGCACTGAGACAGGTTTTTTGTTTTTTTGACAGTTGTGAGTAAGCAAAGAACAGCTCTGCACTTGTTACATGAATGAATCATGGAAATGCCAGCTTAGGATTGTTGACTCGAGATTACAATTTTATTTAATGATTAATCGTGCAGCTCTATGGTACAGTGTGTTGGGTGGGGGGAAATTGTACATTCAATATGAATGGGCTGCCTTAATACAGCATGACCTAATGCTTGATAATGTCTTGCATTAATGTAGCTCAGGGGTCTCCAAACCTTTCAAACAAATGGCCACTTTATTGTCCTTCAGACTTTAGGAGGGCTGGATTGTTGCCAGCAGGGGCAGAAAATGTCAAGGGCCCAGCATCAGGGAGAATAAATATCGCTTCAGGGTTGGTGGTCAGTAGGAGGAGTATTCCCCCTATTAGTAGGAGGAATAGTATCCCATCATTGGTATCGGTGGAAGATGTAGTGCCCCATTGTTGGTGTCAGTGGGAGGAATTGTGCCCCATGGGCCGGATAAAGGTTAGCAAAGGGCCACATCTGGCCCTCGGGCCAAAGTTTGGAGACCCCTGATGTAGTGCATATTCTGACTGGGTCCTTACTGTCCATAAAAAGCTTAAGAAAAGGAAACAAGCAAAAGTGAATTGTTGCCCGAAATGACTGAATCGGGTTTGAGCTTTTTATACCCAAGGAAAGGGGTCTCCAAACTTTCTAAACAAAGAGCTAGTATACTGTCCTTCAGACTTCAGGGGGCCTGGACTGTGGCAAGTTGGAGTAGAAAATCTCTCAAGCTTGGTGGTCCATGAGAGTAAAAAAAAATGTATAGCACCTTATGGGTAGTGGGAGGAATCGTGCCCCATCATTGGTATCAGACAGTTCTATTAAATTGTAAGCTCTTATGAGCACAATCCTCTTAACCCTCTTGTATTGTAACTGTAGTGTCTCCTTTTAGATTGCAAAGTGCCGTGCAACCTGTTGGCGCTATATAAATCCTGTATAATAATAAAAATGATAATAGTTGTTGGTGTTAGTGGGAGGAACGGTGCCCCAGGGTTAAAATGTGCAGAAGGAATAGTTCTCCTAGGGCTGGATAAAGGCAAGAAAAGGCAACCTTTATGGGGTCATGTCTGTAAGCTGTATAAGATATAACCGCTCAGATTCACATGAATGTGTGTGTGTGTGTGTGTGTGTGTTTTTTTTAATGATTTTTTTTTTCACATAAGGTTTTATCGCTATTATCTCACACTTAATGGCAGTCTAGCGAATAGTTTAAAAAGTTTTATGTGATAATTTCTGTTAATTGACTCCTATAAAAGAAAAAAAAAGTGTATTAATCAGTAAGGAAACATGCATGTAGTAAATTTCAATTGATCTGTTATAAAAACTCTAGAGCAGTTTTTCTCAACCTTTTTTTCCGACAAAGCGTCTTTTGTGCAGAATTTTAATCTCGAGACACTTCAGTCTAAAATGTGGAAAACTAAATGAATAGTTTTAACCACTTGCCGATCACTGACAGTAAATATACTGCAAGCAGGTGGTAGGTACTGGCTCGGCAACGTACTTGTATCGTGATGGTTGTCTTCCAGCTGATCCGTGCTGTGATTGGACACAGCATCAGTTTGGCAGCAGATTTTTAGCCAATGATTTTGTCTGAAACCTGCTTTTAGTGGTAAAATTTTATAAACCTATACACGTCACCATATGCATCATGTTTTTTTATGAATTGACCCCGATATCTGCTTTGACCAAAGCTTTTTGCATGGTTTAGCTTGGAAATGCATATGCTTTACATTTTACTGTTTTTCTTGGTATCCTGCTGATGTGTGCGATGTCCTCTCAAACATTTTTTACAGTCGGGTGGAATGAAAGAATATCTGGGTTTTTTATCTGAAAAAATTAGGGGGTTTGGGGGTGAGCAATCATTTAAGAAATGCAAACCTTGCAAAAATAATAATGGCGAATAGAACTAAAATACTAAGCCCTGGTTCACACTGATGTGGTGTGAATTTAGTGCGGTACACAGTGCAAATTCACTTTTTTTTTTTTTTTTTTTAACATTGCAATGCGAATTATACTTGCCATGTTCGGTTTCCGTGTGAATTTGTGAGGGGAGTGGTCACATCTGCGATTTTTTTTTTTTTTATTTTCTATAAAATCTAGGAATTTTTTTTTTTTGCAGTGATGTGCACACTGGACTGTGATTTCAATCGGGTCCCATAGAAGTCTATGGAGCTGAAATTCACACCGCACAATACCGTTTTTTTATTTTATTTTTTAACTGGATCAAATTCGCACTGCATATATAAACAACCTTCATTGGAAATTATGCTTTCTTACATGACATGCGAATCTATGCTTTTCAGAACGCATCTGATCCCCCCATAGAATTTGCAAAAGTGTGAACCTGGGCTTAAAGTGGCCATGTCGGGCTAAAAAACGGCAGTACCTGCAGAAAGATGCTCTTTACCTTTGCAGCAGCCCATGTCTTGAAATGGCAAATACTGGTATGATGATCCCCAGGCTCTGCAAATATTAGAGAATTAACCGCACATGTTGAATTAACGGTCTGCCTGAAGTTTTCTACTAGTGTTTTGAGAATAATAGTTGTCACTTTCCACTATGGATATTTAATTATGATGAAATCCTTAGAGCCCATTCACACAGGGGCGTCTTTGGATCCGACTCCAAATCGCCCCAGGTCGCCCCTAGTCGCCTCAGGTCGCGCTGGCTGAAGAAATCAATGTAAGTTAATGGAGCCGTCCTTATGCACACTACTGCAGTCGCTCCGACTTCAAAAAAGGTTCCTGTACTACTTCAATCCGACTCCTAGGCGACCTGTAACCATTCATTTCAATGGGAGTCGCCTCTCCCTGTCTTAATAGGAGCGACTCTCCAGGAAGATAACATACATTTCTCCTGCAAAACTCTCTCTCCCCCCTCCCTCCCACAGAGCTGATTCTTGTTTGATTGGCCACTGGAATGTCTCTTGTCCTGCAGGCAACTTGGAGTTGCCTTGTAAATAGCTCCAGGTCGCGCTGTGATTCATACTCAGGTCGTGTCTGAGTTGCCTCATAAAATCGCGCTGGAAGTCGTGTTGCCCCTGTGTGAATGGGCTCTCACTGTTTATGCCAAGAGAAAACATATGTAGGCTTTGACTTCTGCTATAATTTAGTACTTTTATACTTTATGGAATCCACTTAATTTTGCTTAGAAATCTGTAACATACATCACCTTTTTTACTTATGATGATGATGATGCACTGATAATCAATTAAAGTGGTTGTAAACCCTTTTAACTTTTTTTTTTTTTTTTTTTTTTTTTTTTTTTTACTAACCTGCAAGACAAAGCTATAATGTAGTTTTTTTATTTGTTTACTTATTTGCAGTTATGTGTGAGTGCAGAAACCGCTACCTAGTCTATAACTATTCCTGCCACTTCTAAATCTACTGGTTTTCCCTGAAAATGTCAGCTTATGACATATATTTTATTCTTTCTCATTGACTAAGCCTGTAATGGGCAAATACCCATAAGCAAGGGTCACCAGAGTGATGAACGATAGCTTGCAGGCCTTGGAAATGAGGTGACAGCCTCTGATGAATTGCTGTTATTTTAGGGATATGTAAATGTGTGCCTTCTCAGTATTTTGGGTACAACGGTGCCTACTGCATTTGCCAAATGCTATGTAGAGAGCGAGGTGAATCCAGTAAGGGCTATTGTTATTTGCTGTTCTTGCATGATTTATTCTAGACATTTTAAATGCTGGGGTCAGTTTCACGCAACTGTGCAAATGTAGATTTATTAGTCTGACTCATTTCTAATTATGTTGCTCCTCTCCAAACTAACATTGGGAGATTTGAAAATTGCTATAGCACTCTTTGCCATATTACCGGTAGCTTAAAACTGATCACATTTACAAATGATTTTGTATGTGTTTTCACTTATGATATATAGATATATATGCATACACATTAAGTGTGTGTGGAGAATTTTTTTTTTTTTTATTATTATTGTGTGTATAGAGAGAGAGGGATATATCTCCATCTCCTTCTGCTGTGAACATTTTGGACTTGTCCGCTTTTGAGAATAGCAGATCTAAAATTGGATTGTGTTGAGCAGTAAAAGGGGTGGGGGGAAAAAAACGAACTTGCATTTAGTTAATTGCTTTGTGCATGTTTATTGTTGTGCATTTGAAATGCTATTCCTAGTAATAGGTCCTTTTTAAGTGAGTCAGTGCTTAAAAAAATGGAGATAAACATGTTTGGTCAATGCATATCAGTGCACTGCACAGATGTGTATCATGCAAACCTGTACACTTCTGTTATCCACATGTAAAATGCAGAGCTGTGAAAAGATACCCAATATGTGAACTGTCGCACCTGCAAAATGATGTGTAAAATGTGTTCTGTAAAAGTCTGTAATATAGTGTAAATTCCTTACAGTTTATATAATCTCCAGGTCAAGTACACCAATGCATGGCGATAATGCACATTCTACCACAACGCATGGTAACATGCATTTGTGCACTCTGATGCCATTCAGAATGGAATGGCACCAGCTCAAAGAGAAACTGCACTGTGGAAGCTGTGCTCAAAAAGTCACCTTCACTATGCACATGCATTCCAACACACTACTGTGTAAGACGGTGTGCTATTCTGGAAAATGCTGCATGCACTATTTTGCAGCTGTGATGCCTTTAGCCCAATTTTAGTAAGTTGCCCCAATGCAACGCACATTAATGCAAAGCTTCACCCAAAAGGGGAAGTTGCGCTTTAGGTTCTCTATCTAGTTTTGACAGGTACCTGCTCCCACTGCCTAGGCGAGCGGAAGTTCTCTTAACCCCCCCCCCCCCCTGTTCCCTTCCCACATTCTTCTGGGACACGTCACAGGTCCCAGAAGACTTCGGGACCATTCACAGAGCACAGTATGGCTCATGCATGCGCAATGGGCAGCCAGCTGTAAAAAAGTAGCTTGGGTGAGGACAGCGATGGATCCATCTACAGGTAAGTGTCCTGTTTTTAAAAGTCAGCAGCTACAGGATTTACTGGCTTTTTTTTTTTTTGTTAGAGTGGAGAACCGCTTTAACACGATACAGCAGACCAGGCTAGTGTGAAAAGACCCATGTTGTCCCCATAAAACTAGATATAAACAGAGCATTACAGTTAGAGCCTACTTTCCCTAGAAGTGTTGGGCATGTTTTTCAGTGCAGGCTCTGCAGTACAATGCAGTGACGAGCCAAAATTCATTGTTCCCTCATTGGTGTGTGCTGGATGAAAATGTAATGTGCTACCTTTAATCCATAACGATGCAAAGAGGAACTTCAGTCCTCTACTCCACCACACCTCCGTCTTTCATTTTCTAGAGTGTGTGTGTATACAGTGCCTTGAAAAAGTATTCATACCCCTTGAAATTTTCCACAATTTTTCATGTTACAACCAAAAACAAAAATGTATTTTATTGGGATTTTATGCGATAGACCAACACAAAGTGGCACATAATTGTGAAGTGGAAGGAAAATGATAAATAGTTTTCAGAAATATTTACAAATATGTGAAAAGTGTGGCTTGCATTTGTATTCAGCCCCCTTTACTCTGATACCCCTAACTAAAATCTAGTGGAATCAATTGCCTTCAGAAGTCACCTAATTAGTAAATGAAGTCCACCTGTGTGTAATTTTAATCTCTGTTTAAATACAGCTGTTCTGTGAAGCCCTCAGATGTTTGTTAAAGAACCTTGGTAAACAAACCGCATCATGAAGGTCAAACAACACACCAGACAGGTCAGGGATGAAGTTGTGGAGATTTTAAAGCGGGGTTAGGTTATAAAAAAAAAAAAAAAAAAAATCCCAAGCTTTGAACATCTCATTATTATACACGATTTATATAATGCCAACAGTTTATGCTGCGCTTTACAATGCAGAGGGAGGGACAGCATAATCACAGTTCAGTTCAATACAGAAGGTACAGGAGGGCCCTGCTCATAGAGCTTACATTCTAAAGGGGGGGTGGTACAAAAGGTAATAGCTGCAGAGAATGATTTAATTGGGGTGGCTCTGGGACAGTTGTTAGGTGTGTGTGTGTGGGATAATTTATTCAGGGCTTCCCTGAATAAATGAGTTTTCAGGGATCTCCTAAAGGTGGACAGGGTAGGGGCTGATCGGACATACCAAGGCAGGGAGTTCCAGAGGATGGGAGAGGCTCTGGAGAAGTCCTAAAGGCGAGCATGGGAAGAGGTAACAAGGGAGCTAGAGAGCAGGAGGTCCTGGGTCCTGGGAGGAGCGGTCGGGACGATTTGGGCAATATCTGCAGGTGAGGTTGGTGATGTAGATGGGGGCGATGTTGTGAATGGCCTTGTATGGTGGGGTTTTATATGCTGGGGTAGGGGAAGCCAGTGAAGGGATTGTCAGAGAGGATCAGCAGTCACAGATCGGTTAGTGAGGTGTATTGGTCTAGCAGCAGAATTCATAATAGACTGAAGGGGGGATAGCCTGCGTAAGGGTTGGTCATTAAGGAGAGAGTTGCAGTAGTCAAGGTGGGAAATAATCAAGGAGTGAATAAGTTGCTTTGTGGTGTCATTAGTCAGGAAGGGTCGAATTCTGGAGATGTTGCGGAGGTTAAGGCGGCAGGATTTAGCCAGTGATTGGATGTGGGGGCTGAAAGAGTGGTCAGAGTCAAGGATTACACCCAGCACCCTGGCATGTGTGGAGGGACCAATGGTTGTTTTGTTGATATTAATGGTAAAGTCATGGGGGGGGGGGGGTCGTGAAGGGGGAAATATAACAAGCTCAGTTTTAGAAAGATTGAGTTTGAGAAAGTGGTGTGATATTCATACCAATATGTCCTTCAGTAAGTTTGAGATCCGTGAGGAGATCGAGGGGGAGGAGTTGAGGAGTGGAGAGATAGATCTGGGTGTCGTCGGCATAGAGGTGGCATTGGAAGCCACAGGAGGTTATCAACTGGCCCAGGGAAGAGATATAGAGTGAGAATAGGAGGGGCTCAAAGACGGAGCCTCGGGGTACCCCAACAAAAAGAGGAGCGAAGGAGATGGAGTTGTAAGTGACACTGAAAGTGCGCTGAGATAGGTAGGAGGAGAACCAGGATAAAGCAGAATCACGGATGCCAAGATTGTAGTTTGCTGAGGAAGAGCAGGTGGAAAACTGTCAAAGGCAGCAGAGAGGTCTAATGCAGGGTTCGACATTCCCCGGATGCCAGGTCGCAAATGCGACCAGAATTAGCGAGCTGGCGCCTGAGGCAGCACAGCTGAGGTTTCCTGTGTCTCCGTGTGCCCCCCCCCCCCCCCCGCGCGATCGTGCAATCTCGTCGGGTCGGGCCGCGCCGGCCGGTAATTTGCGGCCTTCTGCAGGCCTATGCTTCATTCTGTAATCTGGCCCCATCTTGTGGTGGCCGTTGGTATGACAAGACAACCAGCAATGCTTGCCTGTTTCACTGCCCGCCCATCTCCTTCCCTTTACTTAGAAGTTAACCCCCAAATATATATATATATACTTTTTTTATTTTATTCTAACACCCTAAAGAATAAAATGGCGGTCATTGCAATACTTTCTGTCACACCGAATTTGCGTAGCGGTCTTACAAGCGCACTTTTTTGAGGAAAAAAATACACTTTTTTTAATTAAAAAATAAAACGGTAAAGTTAGCCAAATTTTTTTATATTGTAAAAAGATAATGTTACGTTGAGTAAATTTGATACCCAACATGTCACGCTTCAAAATTGCGTCCGCTCGTGGAATGGCGACAAACTTTTACCCTTTAAAATCTCCATAGGCGACATTTAAAAAAAAAACCTGGCTCCTAACTTTTTTAGCTGGCTCCTAGATTCCAAGGAGCCCTGGTCTATTGCCCTGTACACACGATCGGAATTTCTGACAAGTAAACCGTGGTTTTTTTCCAACGGAATGTTGGCTCAAACTTGTGTTGCATACACACAGTGACACAAATCTTGTCTGAAATTCCGATGGTCAAGAACACGGTGACGTATAACACGTATGACGAGCCGAGATCAATGAAGTTCAATAGGCAGTTTGGCTCTTCTGCTTGATTTTGAGCATGCGTGTTTTTTTTGCGTGGCGGAATTGCATAAAGATGATCGGAATTTCCGTCAAGAACTTTTTCTGTCAAAAATAGAGAACCCGCTCTCAATCTTTTGCTGGTAAAAATTTAGACAGAAAAAGTTGGATGGAGCATACACACGGTCGAAATATCCGACCAAAAGCCCCCATCACATTTTTTTTGACTGAAATTCCGACCGTGTGTATGCAGCATTAGAGTATGAGTATGGAGTAATGGCCATTGGTTTTAGCAGTTAGGTCATTGGTGAGTTTTAGTAGGGCAGTTTCAGTAGAATGTTGTGGGCGGAAGCCGGACTGTAGGAGGTCGAGAAGGTAGTCTGTGAGGTAGCGACTCATTCGGTCATGGACAAGGTGTTCGATGAGCTTGGAGGCAAACAGGAGCAGGGCGATGGGTCTTAGGCTGCAATCACACCTGAGCGTTTTGTAGCCTGAAGCTACAAAACGCTGGAGGGGGAAAAAAACATTATTATCTATGGAGATGGTTCACATCTCCACTCCAAAACGCCTGAAGCTTAAACAAGTTCCGGACCCTTTTTTGTCACGCGAATCGGGCAGATTTGGGCGTTTTTAGGAGTCATAGAATGTAATGGAAACGCTCGATTCAAGCGTTTAGCACGACAACAAGCGGTTCGACGGGCGCAAATTTGCGCGACAAAACTCTGGTAAAACGTTGGTAAAAACGCTTGAAGCGCTACGCTCAGGTGTGAATGCAGTCTTAAAGCGGAGGTCCAGCTGTGTAAAAAAAAAAAAAAATAATAATAATTAAAAGTCGGCATCTACAAACACTGTAGCTGCTGACTTTTAATAAGCACACTTACCTGTCCAGGGTGCCCACGATGTCGGCTGCCCGAGGCCGATTTATCCTTAGGATCGTGTGCTGGCGCTGCCATCCTCACTAAGGGAAACGGGCAGTGAAGCCTTGCGGCTTCACTGCCCATTTCCTATTACGCATGCGCGAGTCGCGCGGCGCTTTGTGAATGGGCGGCTGTCTTCTGGGACACACACAGGTCCCAGAACACAGCGCGCCCCATTTCCCAGGAGGCAACGCGAGGAGAAGAGAGAAGATCACCGCGGAATAGGAAGTGGCAGATTAGGACAATCTGCCTAGCAGGGAAGGTGGTCGCAGTAATTGAGAGGTGACATGTAGTGAGGTGGGCCATGGAGAGGAGTTTATCAACTTCGTCAGTGGTAACTGGGCAGAAGGAGGAGAGTATTGAGTGTGGTGTTGGACCTGATGTGTCTGGTAGGGGAGGAATTTGAATGCTGGATATCTCCTTGCGAATTGTGTCGATTTTTGCTTTTGAAAATCTCATGAAGCACTGTTCAATCAATCAGCTGAAAATGGAGTATGGCACAACTGCAAACCTACCAAGACACAGCCATCGACCTAAACTGACAGGTCGGTCAAGGAGAGCATTAATTAGAGAAGGAGCCAAGAGGCCCATGGTAACAATGGAGGAGCTTCAGAGATCCACAGCTCAGGTGGGAGAATCTGTCCATAGGACAACTATTAGTATCTGGCCTCTATGGAAGAGTGGCTAAAAGAAAGCCATCGTTGAAAGAAAGCCATAAGAAGTCCCGTTTGCAGTTTGCGAGAAGCCATGTGGGGGACACAGCAAACATGTGGCAGAAAGTGCCCTGGTCAGATGAGACCAAAATAGAACTTTTTGGCCCAAAAGCAAAATGCTATGTGTGGCAGAAAACGAACACTGCACATAACCTTGAACACACCATCCCCCACCGTGAAACATGGTGGTGGCAGCATCATGTTGTGGAGATGATTTTCTTCAGCAGGGACAGGGAAGCTGGTCAGAGTTGATGGGAATTTGGATGGAGCCAAATACAGGGCAATCTTAGAAAAAAAACCTGTTGGAGTCTGCAAAAGACTTGAGACTGGAGCAGAGGTTCTCCTTCCAACAGGACAACGACCCTAAACATGCAGCCAGAGCTACAATGGAATGGTTTCGAATAGATCAAAGCATATTCATGTGTTAGAATGGCCCAGTCAAAGTCCAGACCTAAATCCAATTGAGAATCTGTGGCAAGACTTGAAAATTGCTGTTCACAGACGCTCTCCATCCAATCTGACCGAGCTTGAGCTATTTTGCAAAGAAGAATGGGCCAAAATGTCACTCTCTAGATGTGCAAAGCTGGTAGAGATATACCCAAAAAGACTTGCAGATGTAATTGCAGTGAAAGGTGGTTCTACAAAGTATTGACTCGGGGGGGCTGAATACAAATACACGCCACACTTTTCACATATTTCTTTGTATTTTCCTTCCACTTTACAATTATGTGCCACTTTGTGTTGGTCTATCACATAAAATTCCAATAAAATAAATTTACAATTTTGGTTGTAACGTGACAAAATGTGGAAAGTTTTAAGGGGTATGAATACCTTTTCAAGGCACTGTAGATTTGCTGAAAGGCTCTGTCAGGTCTTTGGCACTTCTACACACAGGCAGGTTTTCCGCGCATGCATAAGCAATGCTGGTATCCTGTGGGCTTAGTACCTTCACTCTGCACATTCGTAGATGAGCCACAGGTCTGTGAGTCCTGAAAACCTTCGGTACATGTACGCAATATGCTCAATGGTAAAACTGCCTCCTGCTGTAATGGTGCATGTTGGGTTTTCAGTTTGTTGTTGTGCGTTGGCAGCCTGAAATAGCATGATGTGTATAAACTACAATGCAATGTACTGGCTAGGTATGAATGGGCACTAAAGTAAACCTTTTTATATTAAATTTAAAATGTATGTAAAGCCCAACAAGGAAATTATTTACTCCCTTTACATCTAATAAATATACATTTGATATAGTTTTGTTTTATTTGATGCAGAAGTGCAAAAAAAGTACAGTACTTGTTGATCCTGCCAGGGAAACTCATGACTCCCTTTACTCTTACTATTTTCTTTCTGCTGCACTACTATCGGTTAGCATTGTTCCAGCTCTTTGAACAACAGAACACATCCCCCATAGGTTATAGAGGATAGGGGGAGGTGTCCTGTAGTACTACCATCCTTACTATCTTAGTGTGACAATGCTGCTTCTTTACAGATGCACTACAGAGGAGAAACGATCTCACAGGGCATGTGTTACTGGCAGAATCATCAGGTGCAAAGCAGTGTAAAAAATTTAAACTAACTCAACCACCACATGTAAGGGCTGCAAGATATTAAATGTTTGTTCTTGGGCTTAGATATGCTTTAGGGTGGTTTAACTGCTTGCCACTCGGCCACAGTACATTTACTGAGACAGGGTGGCACGGGCAGGCAGGACAACGCATATGTATGTCATCCTGCCTCTTCCAGGTCAAAGGCACGCACCCTCCACGATCACAGCAGATTGTGGCTTCTGGTATCCAGCTGCTTTGATCAGCCAGGGGATTATGCAATCTCATGATCACAATGTCAACAAAGCTGTTATGAATAGCTGTGTATCCTATAGTGATGCAGTGATCAGCTATCACATGGTACCTGGGTCAATCACAGCACCCTGTACACAATAGTAAATCGCAGCTGTCGTAATTGTAACCCATTCATGACAGTTCAAAACATTGCTGTTACAGTGATCATCACTGTAACCACAATCGAAGTGTAAAAAAAAAAAAAAAAAATCCCTGAAAAATTGTAAAAAACAAGAAGTTAAAGGTATAATTTTTTAATTTTTTAACATACTGGAATCAGCATCCCTGATCACCGCCACACCAGTCATTTGGTGACAGTATGTAAAAAATTTAAGTTGTGAAAAAATATTTTTTTATTACGTTTCTTAATGTCTCAAAAAGTTGTGACAAAAAATTACAACTTCAAAAAACATACCGTTCCTCATACTAAATACCTTAGACTGTCTAACCTTCCAAAAAGGGGTCATTTGGGGACTATATGTACTGTCCTAGCATTTTAAGGGCCTCAAGAAAAGAGATGATCTGTCAGTATATCAGGATTGATCAATTTCCAAATGTGTTTATATACCATAGTTTGTAGATGCTATAACTTTCAAACAGACCAATTAATATACACTTATTGGATATCTTATTTTATTTTTTTATTTTTTTTACCAAAGACATGTAGCAGAACACATTTTGGCCTAAATTTATGAAGAAATTCAATTTTATTGGATATGTTTCATAACAGAAATGAGAAAATGTTTGTTTTTGTTTTTTTGGTCCTTTTTCAATTATATAGCAAAATATAAAAATCCCAGTGGTGATCAAATAGCACCACCAAAAGAAAGCTCTATTTGTGTGGAAAAAATGTATATAAATGTAATTTGTGTACAATGTTGCATGACCGCATAATTGCCAGTTTAAGTAGTGCAGCACTGAATAGCAAAAAATGGCCTGGTCACGAAGGGGATAAAACCTTCCGGAGATTAAGCGGCTAAAAAAAATGAGTAGGATGAAACGGATCTTTTTCAAATTTGGTTGTGCAATCATGTTAAGTCAACTGCTGTTGTACTTGGATAACACTGCATCTAGTGGTGTACATCCACCCTATTCATTTATGATGTGTTTGCATCATACCACTGAAAGCTGCAGATGGCAAAGACTCAAAGCACACACACACAACTATGAATGTCCTACACGTAGAGAATTTTTTTATTTTTGGAAATCCAACATTATTATTTTTTTGTGATTTAATATAACTTTACACTACTGTGCAAAAGTTTAAAAAAGGTATGTAAAAATACCCTGGGGAGGGGGTGGAGTTGAACGTTTAATTTTCAGTTTCCACTAGTGCACTTATCGGCTCTAGCTGCATTCATATCCAAAAGTTTAAAAAATAAATGCCATGAAGAATTTATGTCAAACATCTGAATGCAGTAAACTGGGAAATAATAAAATAAGTATTTTTTCTTTTACCACTGCATTTTTTTTTTTTTTAACCACTTCCATACAGGGCACTTATACACCTTCCTGCCCAGACCAATTTTCAGCTTTCTGCGCTGTTGCACTTTAAATGACAATTGCGCGGTCATGCTACACTGTACCCAAACAAAATTATCATTTTGTTCCCACAAATGGAGCTTCCTTTTGGTGGGATTTGATCACCTCTGCGTTTTTTTTTTTGTTTTTTTTTCTGCTAAAAAAATTAAGACCGAAAATTTTGAAAAAAAAACAAACTTTTTTTTTTTGTTTATTACAAAACTTTGTAAATAAGTAAGTTTTCTCCTTCACCGATGGGGCTGCACCGATGAGGCGGCACGGATGGGCACCGATGAGGCGGCACGGATGGGCACCAATGAGGTGGCACGGATGGGCACTGGTAGGCGGCACGGATAGGCGACACGGATGGGCACTGCAGGTGTTTCTGTAAACAGAGTTGGTCATTTAATCAGTGGATGGCACCCACATTGTCGAGAACAGGCAGGTTCTCCACCAAGCAACATAATCACAAATGCATGTCATCGGTCTCCATATTATTCTGCAGGAAAAACCTCATACTGCTGAAATTATAGACTTATCTGCACAGAAATGGCCTCCAAAGCCAAAGCCATGAAGGACCTAAACATTTTGAGACAGACTGGAATGGGTTATAGAGATAGAAAGAAGTCTGCAAACGAACCGTCACAAGTTTTTCTGAATACTTTGAACAATCTACTATGTTAGAACCTCCATAAACAGCATGCAAGTACCACTTGCCGCCCGCCCTATTGCAAAATGACGGCGGCAAAGTGGTTTCCAAATCCTGACTGGACGTCATATGACGTCTTCAGGATATTGAGCCGCTGCGCGCCCCCCGGGGGCGCTCATTGCGGCAATCGTTGTTGCGGGATGTCAGTCTGACACCCCGCAACACCGATCTAGGTAAAGAGTAAAGAGTGTAAAGTGTAAAGAGTGTCCGATCACGATGTAAACAGGAAAAGCCGGTGATCGGCTTTTCCTCACTCGCGTATGTCAGACGCGAGTAGAGGAGAGCCGATCGGCTGCTCCTCTGACAGCCCCCCCCCCGAGGATGCCCACACTGGACCACCAGGGATGCCCACCATAAGATATGCCACCCTAGACCACCAAGGATGCCAATTAGAAATGCCTAATAGATGCCAATTAGTGCCCACAATGGGCATCACTGATTGGCAGGCATTGTTTGCCACTGATTGGCATCCATTAGTACAACACATTACAGTACCGCCTCTCGGTGCCCATCCGTGCCGCCTCTCGGTGCCCGTCGGTGCAGCCCCATCAGTGCCCATCAGTGAAGGAGAAAACGTACTTATTTACAAAGTTTTGTAACTGAAATAAAAAATATATATATTTTTATTTTTTAATTTTCGGTCTTTTTTTTTTTTTTTAGCAGAAAATAAAAATCGCAGAGGTGATCAAATACCACCAAAAGAAAGCTCTATTTGTGGGAACAAAATGATAAAAATTTAGTTTGGGTACATTGTAGCACAACCGTGCAATTGTCATTCAAAGTGCAACAGCGCTGAAAGCTGAAAATTGGTCTGGGCAGGAAGGTGTATAAGTGCCCTGTATGGAAGTGGTTAAATACCACCAAAAGAAAGCTCTGTCTCCAGGGGAAAAAAATAAAATAATTTCATTTGGGTACAGTGTAGGATGACTGAGTGATTGTCATTAAAAGTGTGACATCGCTGAAAACTTAAAAATTACCTGGGAAGGATGGTGGTGAAAGGTGCGGTTTTGAAGTGTTTAAACTCAAGCAAAGCTCCGTTTCCATCTCCCCTTTTTAGATGTGAGCCTAGGGGAGAGGGAGGAGTGCCTACACAGTTCCATTGTCTTTTGTCACTAGGGAGCACAAGGCCAGGCCTAAAGATTTATGTTGGATGGTAGGATTTTTTCTTCTCTGGCCAGACTTTGTCGTAGTTCATGACAGCCGGGTCGCACAGTCTCACTGGTTATGCTGCAGGCAGCAGCTGTGCTATGGAAAGACGTGATGCTTTGTGGCCCAGTTTTTTGCATGCTAGCAGTAGTGTTTTGCAGCCCACCGGCCTGTGTCCTAGCGACCAATGATGCTGTGCGACCTGGGTACCTGTTTCCTAACAACCAATGACCATGTACAATGTGATCACCTCTTGCAGAAGTGCCTGTAGCCCAACACTGTTAATCATAGCTAATGGTTGGACAGCGGTATGGGGGAAAGCAAGCCACTGTCAAACCACACTATTTCAGCAGGGAGGCAAGATGGAGGACTGGGAGACAGGAGCAGCAAAAAACATGTGTAGTGAGACTTCTTTACCAGTTCCTGACAATGCTATAACCAAATGATGGCTACAGCGTGGTCGCACATTACTGGGAGGGCGTCATGTGACGTCCTCCCGTGATCGCACTTCCTGCACGGCCTCTGTGGCACATGGCAAGCATCCTCTGTGTTAGCTGTTTATTTAGGACACAGCTGATTACAGAATAGGGTAAAGAGCCTATCACAACAGCTGTTTACGGAGTGATCAGCTGTGTCCAATTACAGCTGATCACGATGTAAACACAAGCCAGTTATCGGCATTCTTTTCCTCAGGCTGACTGTGAGGAGATCTGATAACTGGCTTGTGTTAAAGGGACATCTACACTGATAATCAGGGCATTGATTATCAGTGACCTGATTTTTTCAGTGCAGTCCCATCAGTGCCTCCTTATTAGTGCAGCCTCCTGAGTGCCCAATGGTGCAAGCCTCATCAGCACACAACAGTGAAGGAGAAAAATTACCTGTTTGCAAACTTTTATAAGAAAATATGAAAAACTACTTTTTTTTTTTTGGAGGGGGGGGGGGTTGTTTGTTTAGCAAAAAATAAAAAAAACTAGTGGTTATTAAATACCACCAAAAAGAAATCTTTATTTGTGTGAATTTTTATTTTTTTATAAAAATGTCATGTGTACAGTTTTTGCAATTGTCATTCAAAGTGTGACAGTGCTAAAAGCTGAAAATTGGCCTGGGCAGGAAGGGGGTAAAAGTGGCCAGTAGGCAAGTGGTTAAGCAATCCTTCCCAGCCCATTCTAGTTTGACTTCAGGGACTATCCTGCTTTTTAAACCATTCTGAAATATCAAAGGACAGGTACAGCAGAGCAGGTCAAACCAACATCTAGATTGATTAAAAAGTAAAAAAGTATTATTCTAGGGACTCTCACATTTTTATATATATATATATATATATATATATATATATATATATAAATTTTTATTTTTTTCCATCGGTGACCTTCATTGTTTAATCCATGTGTTCAGTAAAGATATTGCAAAGTAAAATGTCACTTGGACAGAAAGTGAGGGAACATTTCTCTTAACAGGCACACAATAGCAGTGATTTTTTTTTTTTTTCTTGGTTAGAGGAATTTTTTGTTATCTGTTTATTGCTGTTTCTAGTGACGGTGATAATGTCAGCAGGACAGGAAGTGAAGGGAAATCTCCCTAATGAGACATGCATCCAAAACTGAAAAAATAATTGTCTAGAGCTGCATTCTAAATATAAAGTTTTCATAGCTGTGTTTTTATTGCCACGAGAGAGAGAAGAGACTGCAGAAAATACATTGCAGTCTATGGAAAGAAGGGGTTAAAAGGGGATATCAGTGATCAATTCTTCTTTTTTTTTTTTTTTATTAATTTAGGAAATTCAAATAGTTTAAAAATTCTCAGAAATGATTTTTTTTGGTTCATGACAGGGCTTCCACATACTCCCTGTTCTCTTCCACAGATGTTTGTTATAAGCGTCTGTATTTTTGTGATTCTGCATGCCGAGTTTGTGCAGACACAACAGCTCATTCATTTGGATAAGCTGCTGTACCTGTGTTTCCTGTAGGTCCCTGAACCATTTTTAAAAGGACGCTGCACAAAGCCCCATGTGTTTCCCCGTGCGCAAATCCACTTCATGTTTTTTTTTTGGTTTTTTTTGTGTATGGGGGTGCCATTAAGAATTAACTAAAAATCATTTCTTAAAAGCAGCGCAGTTGCATGCAGGTGCGATTTACACTCACTCCCGCGCCTGCAAAGATGTGATCCTAGCCTAAAATTCTGTGTTCATGATTAGTTATTTCTTTCATATCTGGCAGTATAACTAACAAATCTACACAGTATCCTGGCATACATGCTAAGGATTATAGTCCTGAACCTTCAAGAGATATAAACACTATAGCATGTGCCTTTTTCAGGCTGTTGGACAAATATAGTGTAAGGGAATACTTCCCGGTTGTGCTTGTTTGTAAAACAATGGTGGGAAGGGTGTGTTATTAAGATAACTACAAGCTTCATAACTAATGTGCAGCTTTATGTTCTCCTTTTTTTTTTTTTCATGTAGAAAGAAGGTGTTCAATATTTAATATGGTTATTTGTGAATGCTTTCAGTGTCATCAAATTTTCATGTTTCTCAGGGTAACATAGGAAATTATGAATGTAACAGATTTGCAAAATGTAGACATGGTTTCCTTATCACAGTTAGAAGCTTGTACACTATTACATTGCTTTCAGTAAGTAATATTCTATAACCTTAAACTGTTAACCGCACTTGTCAGTTTGGAGCAACCAGCAATACTGTCATGGCAACCAAGCAACTTTTAGACTTTATTGTACTACAGTTGCTATTTCTGTCTTGCCCTAAAGTTGTCTATATAATTAGAAACTCCTATTAAAGAAAAAAAAAAATACCAAACACTACTGGAGTGACTGATATTGGCAAACACTGTTGTCCACCAACACTTCCAATAAGTGTCAATCTGGTCTGTTGCAATCTGCAATCTTCTTGGATCTTTCTCTGCTAATCTGCCTCTTTCTCCTCCTTTATTTAGAGAGGCATTTGCTGCAACTATGCCTGAGTTTTTGGGAAAATTGAAACATAACAGATGCGGCACTAACCAATGTTTTTTGGAGGGAGACAGAGACTAGTGCTGGTTGCTACGGTAGATCTTACTGTGATGTCACTCTGAAGAATGCAGCCTGGGTCTCAGTGCTCTCTTGCTCCAATCCTTGTCTTTAATGGAACCCAAAAGAAGATACTTTTTTTGAGTTACATTTACGGGAAAATTGTCTGACCTTTTTTAAAGATTTCAGACCACAAGCCCTTCATCCTCCACTCCAGAGTCTGCCTCTGATCTCCCTCTGCCCTCCCTCTGCTTGCCCTTCAGTTCTCCTCTGCACAAGAAGAGGACCTGTCGATGGGTATTCCCTGAAAGTTCAAGGACATTATTTCTATTCATGTGGACAAAGTAGCAGCTTAAAAATTTAGCTACCTTTTTTATTGACCTTGCCAAAAGTATATGCTCCTTAGAGCGGCCTGTTCCACAAGATCTCTATACACCCACTGCTTCAGCCTGTGTTTGTAAGGCGACTGGCCTCACACTGATTGTCTGTCTGTCTTTATTTCCCCTCAATGAAGGGGCGCTTCCACTTTAAGTTGGGGGGCATCTGTCAACCTTCACAGCTGTCTAATCCCTGTGCATTTCAGATGCTTGGGTCCAGGACATCATGTCCAGGGGTTACAAACTGGAGTTTAATTCGCTGCCTGCATGCTTTCAAACTTACCTACATCTCCTCAAAGGCAGCTGGCCCATTCTTGTCCTGGAGGAACTCCTACTTCAAAGGGACACTGTCCCTTTTTCTAAAACCAGACCATTTTACAGTTTTTTTTTTTTTTTCAGTCCCCAGGGCAAAGTGAGGGGTTAATCCCATTCTAGATCTAAAGCCCCTCAGCAGTTTCCTTTTGAGTGCAAAAGTTCTGCATGGTATCTGTCTGGTCTATGATCATTCTCGTAGTACACCCAAGAGACTTTGGCAACACCAAAGACGTCTAACTGGACATTCCTATCTTTCCTGGACGTCAACATTGCCTGGATCTTGCATAGGACATGCAACATTTTAAGTTTCAATAAAATTCACGTATAAGAACTCTAACTGGTAAATAGCCGCGCTAAGTGAATATGTAACATGGGGTAATGAATTAAAATTCAAGTAGGTCTGGCCACTAAAATCTTCTTCCAGCCGAGGTCCAAATCACAAGTCTGTGCCATGAAAGATTTACACGTCTCCTTTGCTTTTTTTTTGGTGCAGCCACGCTCTGGCGCTTTTCTTGGCATTTCCTCTACACACTCTGGTAATTAAATGTTAATGCCCCTAATAGTGTTCCCTCTTACATCAGGTGTCCCTACCAGAGTCATTTATTACATTGGGTGCCCCCATAAATCAGTTGCTACCGTCGGGGTACACTCTTGTATCAGATTTCCCTGTTGGAGTGCCCCCTTGCATCAGGAATTCCCGTCCGAGTGCCCACTTCAGGTTTCTTCATTAGAAGGCCCCTCTTATATCTGGTGTCTCCCATCATTGTGCCCTTTTACATAATTTGTCCCCATCAGCGTGCCCTCTTACATTAGGTGCCGTCATCACAGTGCCACCTTACATCAGGGTGATTATTATTTTCTTATGCTGTGAAGATAGTGACATATTTACACACCCCAGCTGGTTCTGCCACACTCCGTGCTTCCTCCTACTCCAACCTCTCCTCTCTAGACACTCTGTGCTGCTGGCTCCAGACACACCACATACTGCTCGTCACTTGTTGATGTTTAGGAGAAGGCTTAACGCAGCTCCAGCTCTCGGCACTCCACTGTGCCTGTTTCGCTGTCACCGGCTGCAGATTCATGCTTGCCTCACTCACAACTTTGTCTCCTCTGCTCTCCGACTCTTATAGCTCTCGCAGCCTCTCACACTCTGTCACCAGCCACTGCATCTCTGCACGCTGCCAAACAGGGAAGACTCTACACTGTCGGCCTAACCGTCCAGATAGGAGCGTTGCTCGTCTATGTTCGGACCACGGGCCACCATTTAATGATGGCTGATGTAAACCATAAAGTGAAAAAGCAAAATGAGGATGAAGCTACAAGTGCCTCAAAACACTATGTACACATATAGATAGCCCAATGTAAAATTGGTGAATGAAACAAAACATTCTATGAAAAGTCCATGTGAAACTCAATTTCAATGTTCGCTAGAGATGAAATTCAATGACAATCCAGTTAAATAGCGTCAAACGTTCTTCACACCACACCATGTGAGAGCGTGCCACCACTTCCCCATTAGGTTTATGCTCACCAGATGGGTTTACCTCACATTCTCATGTTTGGCAAATACGCTGTATAACCGTAGGGTTAATGAATCCATCAGCGGCGATCTCCAATTCATATGTAGTAAACTCGGAATAAGAACTCATATAGGGTAAGAGAGAGAAACACTAACTGCATTTTCATTGAATTTCATCTCTGGCAAATATTGAAATCCTGAGTTTCACATGAACTTTTTATAGGCTGTTTGTTTTTATTCTTTATTCACCAATTTTACACCAGGTGATTTTATGTGTGCACATTGTTTTGAGGCACGTGTAGCTTCATCTTTATTTAGATTTTTCACTTTATGGCTTATATATTTGCTTAGCACTGCTATTTACCTGTTATTTATAGATTAATTTTATTGATGTTGTGCATAATTTAATGTGGCAGCAATAAAGTGTACAATTTTAATTTTTGCACTATACACTATTATATTGCACTTTTTTTTTTTTCTGTGGCCCATTGGTGGGATTGGTGTTCATTGTGTATAGGTCACAGATCCTGAGGTCGGCTATTTCAAAATTTTAAGCTTGTTGCCCTTCCCTTTTGATCTGTCCACTGTGCATCAAATCTTCACCAATGTACTGGTCCCTGTTTTGACTCTGCTCTGTTTCCAGGGAATTCCCATTCCTATTGCCTCCTGAGAGAACAGTCAATGCAGTCTGGCAATGTCCAATGGAAGATTCAGATTCTGGGCACTTCATATTGATCCTGAACCATAAGAAGTCCGTGCTAGATCCAACTCATTGCTTAGATATCTGGGCCTAGTCCTGAATATGTCCTGGCCAGGATCTTCCTTCCCCCTTGAAAATTTTAAATCTCTCCACACATATTGCAGTCCAGAGCCATTCAATTTTTGCATGCGAGTTCTGGGCCTAATGGTCCCAAATGCTTAGTTGCATTCCAGGCTGTTGCAAATCAATGTTCTGCCGGGGTGAGACTCAGTTTCTCTCCAGGTTTACCTGTTTAGCAAAATCAAGCTTGCCCTAAAGTGATGGATGGTTAGTTCACTGCTGTAACTCCCCCAATTGATTTGAAAGGTGTCAGGCTGGTGGCCATCAAATCGGGCTGGGGAGGAGTCTGGTGCTCTTAGTTCAGGGTACATGGTCATCAGAGGAAGCTCGGCTACTAAACATCCAGGAGCTCAGGACAGTTTGATTGTCCTTTCAGTTGCAATGTCATTTGATCAGGATTCAATTGGGCAATGCCATGGCTGTGGCTTACATCCAACCATCTAGGAGGTAGCAGAACTTGCACAAAGAGCAGCGGGACTGACTCTTGCTTGGGCAGAACTTCATGCTCCAGTTTTGTTCATTTTGCATATCCCACATGTGACAAATTGTCAGGTGGCCTTCCTCAGCTGTCAAAGCCTGCACTACGGAGTATTTTTTTGAGGTCTGTGTCACAGGAAGGGATGAGAAGGAGATTTGTTGTGAGGACCAGGGATCCTCTGTTTTTGCTGTAAAGAATCTAGTGACTCAGTAAGATCAGTTCAGCTTAATCTATGACTTGTCTCCTCTGGTGAGGTTCCTTTCTTGCCTTCACCAAAGGACAGGGCATTCTGCTGACCCTTAACATATTGAATTGGTCTGGGAAGCTATCGTGCTTAGACATTTTCAAACTCCTGGCAGACTCTCCATGGGCCCTCCTAGATCATCTGCACTTTCTGTCACAGATTCCACCCTGATTCTCATTCCCTGGCTTTACCAGCTTGGCTGTTGAGTACCAGGTCCTAAGCGATTTTTGCCATCAGATTTGGTCATCTGAATGATGGTTGTAGAGTTACTTCAAGGGGGGTGGTCCCACCTGTACCAGTAAACCTAAAGTTCATTAGACTCCCATCTAGTCTAAAGGATTTAGATTTTTTAGGGTGTAGATAGCTTTTGCAATTTAGCTAGAGATACTTCTTTAGGTTTTGTTTTTATATATAAAAAAAAAAAAAAAAAAAAGATTCTGTTGTAGTAGCTTAGGGAAGTTTCAGGCTGTTGAGATGTTCCCCTCTGTTCAGAATACCAGCTTGGCTATCTTGGTAGTATAAGCAAATGCAAAAGCAATATCTGATGGCATGTGTTTGATCGATCCCTAAGAGCCCATTCACACAGGGGCGTCTTTGGATCCGACTCCAAATCGCCCCAGGTCGCCCCTAGTCGCCTCAGGTCGCGCTGGCTGAAGAAATCAATGTAAGTTAATGGAGCCGTCCTTATGCACACTACTGCAGTCGCTCCGACTTCAAAAAAGGTCCCTGTACTACTTCAATCCGACTCCTAGGCGACCTGTAACCATTCATTTCAATGGGAGTCGCCTCTCCCTGTCTTAATAGGAGCGACTCTCCAGGAAGATAACATACATTTCTCCTGCAAAACTCTCTCTCCCCCCTCCCTCCCACAGAGCTGATTCTTGTTTGATTGGCCACTGGAATGTCTCCTGTCCTGCAGGCAACTTGGAGTTGCCTTGTAAATAGCTCCAGGTCGTGCTGTGATTCATACTCAAGTCGTGTCTGAGTTGCCTCATAAAATCGCACTGGAAGTCGTGTTGCCCCTGTGTGAATGGGCTCTAAACGTCAAATATTTGAGTAATCTGGTGAGTGGGGCAAGGTCTACGAACAAGTCTGGGAAGTAGCCATCTGGCTTGTTTATAAATATTGACCCTTAGCCTGTATGGTTAATTTATGCCTCTCACAATGGAAGAACATTTCCCCATGGGATTTTTTAGCAGCAAACAATAAATCAATTTTAGATAAAAAATATTGGTTTTATTTGTAGAAAAATGGCAAGTAATATAGAAATATAAAAATTATTACCGTATTTATCGGCGTATAACACGCGCCGGCGTATAACACGCACCCCAAGTTTAGGAGGGAATTTTAAGGAGAAAAACTTTTAGGAGGGAAATTCAAGGAAAAAAAACTTACATTTAAATGCAGCCTTGCCCAGTGTCCATCTGCAGCCTTGCCCAGTGTCCATCTGCAGCCTTGCCCAGTGTCCATCTGCAGCCTTGCCCAGTGTCCATCTGCAGCCTTGCCCAGTGTCCATCTGCAGCCTTGCCCAGTGTCCATCTGTCCATCTGCAGCCTTGCCCAGTGCCTTTGCAGCCTTGTCAGTCTCTGCGTTTTTTAAATTTGGCGCCGATTTCTGTGGAGAGGAGCGAGCGGGGCCGAGTGTACTTCGGCTAGACTCGGCTCCTCTCGCAGTCCCGCCCATCTCCACTGACTGCGCCGCTGACATAGAGAAAGCCGAGTGTACTTCGGCTAGACTCGGCTCTGCTCAGTCAGGGGCAGGACTGCGAGAGGAGCCGAGACTAGCCGAAGAACACTCGGCTTTCTCTGTCAGCGGCGCAGTCAGAGATGGGCGGGACTGCGAGAGGAGCCGAGTGTACTTCGGCTCCTCTCGCTCGTTTCAGCAGGGGAATTCGACAGAGTATCGGCGTATAACACGCACCCACGATTTTCCCCTGATTTTAAGGGGAAAAAAGTGTGTGTTATACGCCGATAAATACGGTAATTTATGAGCTCTGGTAATTACAAAAAAGCAAAATGCATGCAAGAATAATGGAACAGATGTACATATGGTATTCAATTTAGCATGAATCAACTTCAACGCGATTTGATGTACAGAAGGAAACCCCAATGCATTTCGACCTCCTAGGTCTTCCTCAGGGGGGGTCTTATTTTTCTATAAAACATGAAAAAATAGGTTTATTAAGATATAGCATGTTTCTCGTGTTTCCTGTCATTAATAGTAAACTAGTGAGAAATTTCTAAAGTATGATTTATATTTATATTATAAGGGGACAAGCAAGAGAAATGGTGCTATGTATATCACATTGGTCATAAGTTGCATATTTACCCTCTTTACCACGTTAGATCGCTGATCCAGAGATGTGTTTAAAAACATAGTTTCATATGGTCTCCCAGGGCCCCCACCCCTGGCCTCAGGGCAGACGAGTCTTGCAGACCACCCGGCTTACAAGGGGTCACACACCCAATGGGTCTGCTAATTGCAGACAGAGAGGTGCGGGGGAGAAGGTACAAGTGTACCGTGAGCCACAGCACCTGAAAATGTTGTAGTTTAGAACTAATTGAGTATATTTGTAAAATGGGGTTAAAGGCACAAATATTATTTAAGGTCATCGCCATGGGGGACTTTAGGGGGCCCTTTAAAAGCACCACTAGTGTTTTACTCTATTTGGCGTGCCTGGTCGTCTGCCCCGGGACACAGGGACCGGTGGATCTAAGTCCAGTCCCTCATGCTCCGAAGCTGGACCAGGGGCATCCCTTATATGCATGTACGTGCAGTTAATTTAAATTATCCTGTATTGATATTATTATTATGTGCTTAGTTCTATGATAAAATCAAATTATATATTAAGTGATGAAAACCACATATCAATAATTTGTATGATAAAAGTGAAAAAAAACATGTGTGACCATGTTACATACTCTTATGTGGTAACACTGGAACACATAGCCTTGTAACATGGTCACAGGTTTTTCCCTATTCGTCTTTCAGGACAGCCACAACGAGAGACCTAGGCTCCTCCCTTTCCACAGGAAACACTGCGCCAGCATACATAAATTCTTACTTCCCCTGCCGGCCTTCAGTTGTTAGTGTTTCCTCCGGAGGGGAGACACTGTGCAGGAGCCAGACTAGATCAGTCAGGGGACTGAGGCATTTTCTTACCTGAAAGGAAGCAGGGGCTTCCAGGGTATTGTTGTGGGTTGGTCACCCACCTTCCGTGAGCCACCCCAGCCTGGTCGAGTGCGGCTGAGGGGGACCCCTATCGCGTCCACAGGGCCGCAGCAAGGAGGCAATCCGCCCTCCGTGTATATGGATACATGCCGCATTTTTGGAACCCGCGGGCTGGACGACGTGGCAACGTCATTTCCGGCGGAGGGCGGATGCTTTCCCTTTAACCCGCGACTTCCGGTTCCGGGTCGCGGCGCTGATAGGGGCCCAGGCAGAAGCTGGAGAGAGTCCATATCGCGCACAGGCAGCGTGGGACTCAAGGAAGGCAGCCACCTGCAGTCAGCATGTCGGAAGCAGAGGCTCAAGCGGCACACACTGACACCACCTCCAGCCTTCCTAAGGTAAGAGTACCCTGGGGTGGGTTCCTCTCTACCTAGGAATACCCCTCCATGCATGGTTCCTGTCCATGGGGGGGTAATCCCCCTGGGTGGTCAGGGGGGGGAGGCACTGGTTCCTTACATGTTAGAAGGTTCAGCGCACTCCGGGGGTTGTACCTGTTGTCAAATTTTTTACTAAACATTTTTTTGTATGGTTTTATTGTCTTCCTGTATTTTAGAAGGCTACAGAGAAATCGAGATCTACCCATACCTCTAAAAAAAAGTGTGCCTCCTGTAGGGACACGCTAGGGGAGGCATGGGGGAAGGTCCTTTGTAAAAGTTGTATTGACACCCTGGTGAAAGAGAGGGATTCAGAGCAGGAGTCTGGACTGGCAGCTTCCGTGAAGGAGCTCTCGTCCACCTTTTCGTCTTTCAAAAGTCTATTTGAAAGATTTCAACTCCCCTCTGTTCCCACTTCCCAGGATACAACCCCCCCACCGGCTCAGGGCTCTGTACCGGCTAATCCTGCCACTACTTCAAGGGCAGAGGAGGTTTCAGGCCCTTCCGGTGTACAACAGGCACATCCAGATAGTGTCACCTCTGAGTCTCAAGAGGACTCAGACGGAGAAGCCCAGGACGGGGAGTCCAGGAAAATCTCCAGGTATAAGTTGTCCCTGGATGAGGTAGAGGACCTCTTGGGGGCAATTTATACCACCCTCGGTATACAGACCGACAAAAAGCCCTTGACCCTTCATGATAAAATGTATAAGGGTCTGGGTGAACAAAAGAAAAAAGTCTTCCCTGTACATGATGTACTGATTGACACTGTCAAAAGGGAATGGCAAGACCCCGAGAGGAAGCCCTTCTTTTCTACATCCCTAAAAAGAAGGTTTCCTTTCTCGGATGACCCAACGTCTATTTGGAATAAGAACCCCAAATTAGACGCCGCCTTCTCCCAGGTCTCTAGGAACACGGACCTAGCATTCGGGACAAGGGAGCCTTGGCGGACGTCATGGACAAAAGGATAGACTCCCTACTAAAGAAAACATGGGACTCTACTATGGGAAATCTAAAGCCTGAGATGGCCGTGACAGTTGTGGCCCGCAACTTGGAACATTGGCTCCTTAAAATACAGGAGCACATTGAGGCTGGGACGGCTAAAGAAACAATTCTAGCCTCCTTTCCGACTATCCTGCAAGGAATTGCTTATATAGCGGACGCCTCTGCGGAATCAGTCCGCATGTCAGCCAGGTCGGCAGCCCTGGCCAATTCTGCCAGAAGAGCCCTCTGGCTGAAGACTTGGCCAGGTGACAGTGCCTCCAAGGCTAAGCTGTGTGGGATACCCCTAACGGGAGACCTACTTTTCGGCCCCGGCCTCGATTCTGTTCTGAACCGGACGGCAGATAAAAAGTCCTTTCCCCCTAAGCGGAAGGCCCCAGTATTAAAAAAGGGTTTCGTCCGCAGGGTCAGAAGGGGGCTCCCAGGTCTGAAAGACAGAAAAAGACTTGGACCTCTAAAGGCAGAGGCAGAGGTGGAGCAATTTTCGCCCTCCTCAACAGCCCGGGAAAAACCCCTGACTCTCTAGTCAGGGTGGGAGGAAGACTGGGGATCTTCCTCCCACTATGGGAGACAATTTCCCCCAACCAATTTATTCTGGGGATCATAAGAAGGGGGTACCATTTAGAGTTTGCAAGACCCCTCCCCCCCCCAGAGATATCTTGTCACATCTCTTCCCAAGTGCAGGGAGAAGTCCCAAGCCTTGTTGGGAGCTCTGGAAGATCTGGAAACTCAGAACGTAATACGCAGAGTTCCAGAAGCAGAGGGAAGGGGATTCTATTCTCACATTATTGTGGTAAAGAAAGCTTCCGGAGGATTCGGACTAATTCTGAATCTAAAGCCCCTGAACAGATCGATTGTATACAGACGATTCCGGATGGAGTCGATTTTTTTCTTTCAGGGCCCTCCTCCCCCCCGATTGCTTCATGGTGTCCCTGGACCTCAGGGACGCATACCTGCACATCCCAATCGCAGAAAACTCTCAACGTTTTCTACGTCTAGCAGTCAACCTAGACTGAACAGTAGTACACCTACAGTTCCAAGCTCTGCCATTCGGGCTATCCTCATCGCCCCGTATTTTCACCAAGGTTCTGGCGGAACCGTTGGCGTTTCTGCGACTTCAGGGAGTATCCATCATAGCCTACCTGGACGATCTGCTTTTATTCGCAGCATCCCCAGAACAGCTATCCAGAGATCTGGAAAGGACAAAGAATGTTCTTACAGACCTAGGGTGGCTTCTAAATTTAGAGAAGTCACAGAGGATAACGTACCTAGGGTACACTTTGGATTCAACTCTTTTGAGAGTATTCCTCCCGATGGAGAAGATCCTAAAGTTAGACAGGGCAGTGACGTCCCTTCAGAGCAACCTCCAAGTGACAATAAGATATCTGATGTCGACATTGGGTCTGTTGACATCTACCCTCCCAGCAGTCCAATGGACAGGACTGCACTTTCGCCCACTACAGACCTTTGTTTTGAAGATCTGGGACCACAGTCTGGAAGCTCTAGACAACCTGGTTCAGGTACCTGCTCAGGTAAAGGGATCCCTCTGGTGGTGGAGGAGGGTTTCAAACCTGTCGCAGGGGCGTCTGTGGTTTATCTCGGGTGGTAACCACGGACGCAAGTGGCAGAGGCTGGGGGGCACACCTGGGATCCCTTCCAGCACAAGGCACCTGGAAGTTAGAGGAACTAAACAGGTCGTCCAACTGGAAGGAGCTGAGAGCAGTGGGTCTAGCTCTCAAGTTTTTCCAGGAACAACTCCGGGGTCACCACACTCAGGTGAGGTCAGACAACTCTTCGGCCGTAGCCTATTTGAACAAGCAGGGCGGCACAAAGAGCGGAGTCTTGTCGGCCCTAGCAGCAGACATTCTGGGCTGGGCCGAAATCAACACACTCTCACTCTCAGCAATCTTCCTAAGAGGCGAGAGGAACGTCATAGCAGACTTCCTCAGTCGGACACAACTGAGAGAGAGCGAATGGGTCCTCAATCAGGAGGTTTTCCTGCTCTTAACCAGGAAGTGGGGCCCACCAGAGGTGGACCTCTTCGCGTCAAGAAAAAACGCGAAAACCCCCTGTTTCTTCTCTCTAAACAGGGGAGAGGGAGAGTTGGGAGTGGACGCACTAACCCAAAGTTGGGAATTCAGAATGTGTTATGCATTCCCACCACCGGTTCTGTTGCCCGCTGTTCTAAGGAAGTTTCAGGTAGAAAACACTTCCCTGATTCTAGTGGCACCACATTGGCCCAAGAGAGCATGGTTCTCAGTTCTCAAACAGTTGGCTGTAGAACCCGCCTTCTTCCTCCCACCTCAAGAGGATCTCCTCTCACAGGGTCCAGTCCTTTGCCCCCAGGTACACAGATGGAGGCTAGCGGCTTGGCTACTGAGGAAGGCATGTTAAAAGCCAATCTATAGAAGAGTCTGGCTCCGCTTTAACAAGTGGTGTGCGGACTGTTCCTGTTCGGTCCATAATTCCACGTCCATCCTGGAATTCCTTCAATGTGGGGCAGATAAGGGACTTTCCATAGCCACCCTTTAAAAGTCAGATCTCAGCACTCAGTGCTTACTTAGAGAAACCTCTGGCCTCCGATCCCTGGGTTGTCAGGTTTTTCAGAGCCCTATCAAGACTTAGACCAACTCAGAATCCACCATTTCCCAGTTGGGACCTGTCTTTGGTCTTGCAGACCCTTACGGGCGCTCCCTTCGAACCCTTAGAGAAGTGTCTACTAAGGGATCTAACTTTAAAGACCGTTTTTTTTTATTGCAGTGACCACTGCTAGGAGGGTCAGTGAGTTAGAAGCTCTATCCATTAGACCCCCTTTTTGTATTATTTTTCCGGATCGGGTTGTTTTAAAGACCGATCCGGCATTTTTGCCCAAGGTTACTTCAAAATTCCACAGGAATCAGGAAGTAATCTTGCCTTCTTTTTGTCCAAACCCCTCAGGTGAAGGGGAGTGGAAATTTCACACCTTGGATGTCAGGAGATGCATCCTGCATTATCTGGAACAGACAAGAGTCTTTAGGAAGTCAAACTCTCTGTTTATTTTATGGGGTCAGAAAGGGCTACAAGGCATCTCGACGCACTATTGCCAGATGGCACAGAACAGCCATAGGACAGGCATGTTCCTTAGCGGGTAAAGAGGTCCCTACAGGAATAAAGGCACACTCCACCAGAGCTCTGGCAGCCTCTCAGGCAGAAAAGGCTGGAGCAACGCCAGAACAAATATGCAAGGAAGCAACTTGGTCCAGCTACGCTACCTTTGTTAGGCATTACAGAGTGGACCTGGTGTCGGCAGGTGAGCAAGCCTTTGGGCGAAAGGTTTTGCAAGCCGTAGTCCCACCCTAGTTGGTAAGTGCTCGTCTATCCTCTCATTGTGGCTGTCCTGAAAGACGAATAGGGAAAATTAGAGTTACGCTTACCGGTAACGTCTTTTCCAGTAGTCTTTCAGGACAGCCCTAGTACCCACCCTAAAATTGGGGGGTCTTACTAAAGACCGGAACGCAGCATGATAGAGATAATAATAGTATGCTATTAATGTGTTCTTGTGTCTCCCCAGCTGTCCGGAGGTGATCTCAGAAAAACTGAAGGCCGGCAGGGGAAGTAAGAATTTATGTATGCTGGCGCAGTGTTTCCTGTGGAAAGGGAGGAGCCTAGGTCTCTCGTTGTGGCTGTCCTGAAAGACTACTGGAAAAGACGTTACCGGTAAGCGTAACTCAAATTTTTTTCACTTTTATCAAAAAAATTATTGATATGTGGTTTTCATCACTTAATATATAATTAGATTTTATCATAGAACATAATAATATCAATACAGGATAATTTAAATTGACTGCACGTACATGCATATAAGGCAGGGCTCGACAAACCCCAGGCGCCAGATCTTATTGGCAACTAGAATTTGTGGCCTGGCTCCTGGGCTGTACTGCAGGAGGTGTCTTGTCCCTGTACCCCCCCCCCCCCCCGCACGGGTGCGCAGATGAAGATGCTGCATCGGCCGGAAATTAAGGCCGTGGCCTTGTGGAGTAGGGTTGCCACCTGTACGGTACAGTCACTGAAATCTGTTCTGGGGCTGGAGCCAGTGCCGATCCAGGGAGGGCTTATTTCAGCTGCACTGCACAGTGCTTGTCTTTACTCTCCTCTCCCCCCAGCTGCCACAATGATTGCAGTGAAGTCTGTGTCCTAACAACCGAAAAGCCGACAGCTCTGCCCCCTAACTCTGGTTGAACGTCTTGCTTGCAGCGGCTTCTCTCCCGGCGGCACACACAATTCTCCCTGCATCTACAACAGAGAAGGAGAAGCAGGGGGCCGTGTATATACACTCCAGCCTCGCGCCCGCAGCATCTCCCGAGGCCCGCGCCGGCAGCTTGACTCGCTTAAGGTACAGACAGTACTTCTCTTCTGTGGGTAATAGAAGTTCTGTGTGTGTGTGTGAGAGAGACAGACAGACACTCTGCACTGGGGGTAGAAATTTGGGGAGAGAGCTGACCTGAACACCACACTCTGTACATAAACAATCCTGACCTGAACTCTGTATGTAGCGCAGCGCTGAATTCTTCACTTTGTATGTAGTGCACTCCTCAACACTGTACTCTGTTCACAGCGCACTGCTCAAACTCTGCAGTCCGTCAGGCAACATCGGCCGGCTCAAAAAAACTGCCCGCCGTTCGGCCCGTGTGTATGGCAGCAGGTCGAAAATAAGCCAGCTGTTAGGCTGGCTTCTGTCAGACAAGCATTCTGGAAAATCGGCAGCCAAAAATGGCTCCCAACTTTTTTAGCTGGCTCCTAGATTCCAAGCAAATTTGTCAAGCACTGATATAAGGGATGCCCCTGGTCTGGCTTCGGAGCATGAGGGACCGGACTTGGATCCACCGGTCCCTGTGTCCCGGGGCAGACGACCAGGCATGCCAAATAGAGTAAAACACTAGCAGTGCTTTTAAAGGGCCCCCTAAAGTCCCCCATGGCGATGACCCTAAATGTTTGTGCCTTTTAACCCTATTTTACAAATATACTCAATTACTTCTAAACAACAATTTTCAGGTGCTGTGGCTCACGGTACACTTGTACCTTCTCCCCCCCCCCCCTCTGTCTGCGATTAGGAGACCCATTGGGTGTGTGACCCCTTGTCAGCCGGGTGGTCTGCGGGACTCGTCTGGCCTAAGGCTGGGGGTGGGCGCCCTGCCAGCGCAGACCTTTCGGGCCATGGGAGACCATATGAAACTACGTTTTTAAACACAAGTCTCTGGTTCAGCGATCTAACGTGGTAAAGAGGGTAAATATTCAACTTATGACCAATGTGATATACATAGCATTATTTCTCTTGCTTGTCTCCTTATAATATAAATATAGATCATACTTTAGAAATTTCTCACTAGTTTACTATTAATGACAGGAGACACTAGAAACATGCTATATCTTAATATACCTGATTATTTTTTGATGATTTATCGAAAAATAAGACACCCCTGAGGAAGACCTAGAGGTCGAAATGCATTGGGGTTTCTTCTGTACATCAAACCGCGTTGAAGTTGATTCATGCAAAATTGAATACCATATGTACATCTGTTCCATTATCCTTGCATGTATTTTACTTTTTTGTAATTACCAGAGCTCATAAATTAATAATTTTTATATTACTTGCTATTTTTCTACAAATAAAACCAATATTTTTTTATCTAAAATTGATTTATTGTTTGCTGCTAAAAAATCCCATGAGGAAATTTTCTTTCATTGTACAAGTATGTAAACCGGGGTGTGCAGCCCTCTCAGACCCTTAGGCTGGGTTCACACTTGTGCGACACGACAGCCGTCCTACTTTGGATCCGACTTTGCCCTGCGACATGAAGCCGACATATGTCCGACTTTCAATGAACGGGGATCCGACTTGGATCCCCGCCAATACCAGGCACTGTGTTTGGTATGAATCTTGAGGGGGAACTCCACGCCAAATTTTAAATAAAAAACCGGCATGGGTTCCCCCTCCAGGAGCATACCAGGCCCTTCGGTCAGGTATGGATTTTAAGGGGAACCCCTACGCCGAAAAACGGCGTGGGGGTCCCCCCAAAATCCAAACCAGACCCTTATCCGAGCACGCAACCTGGCAGGCCACAGGAAAAGAGGGGGGGACGAAAGAGCGGCCCCCCTCCCTCCTGGAACCGTACCAGGCCGCATGCCCTCAACATGGGGGGTTAAGTGCTTTGGGGGCAGGGGGGCGACCTGCGGCCCCCCCCACCCCAAAGCACCCTGCCCCCATGTTGATGAGGACAGGGCCTCTTCCCGACAACCCTGGCCGTTGGTTGTCGGGGTCTGCGGGCGGAGGCTTATCAGAATCCGGGAGCCCCCCTTTTAAAAAGTAATTTATTACACAGCTCCGGGGGTCTTCTTCCAACTTCGGCGGTCTCCGGTGTCGTCTCCGCGCTCTCCTGTTCTTTCTTCCTTCTGCCGGGCCTCCGCTATCTTCTTCCAGCTCTTTTGCTAGCGGGGGCCCGGTCTTCTCCGTCGCCTTCTTCCCTCTTCTTCTCTTCAATGTTCAAGGGAAGAAGGCGACGGAGAAGACCGGGCCCCGGAGAAGGAAGAAAACTGGAGAGCGCGGAGACGACACCGGAGATCCCCGAAGTCGGAAGAAGACCCCCGGAGCTGTGTAATAAATTACTTTAAAAAACCTGTGTAGTGTTTTTTTATTGACATTTTTTCCCACCAGGTGAATGTGTAGGGGTACGATGTACCCCATACTCATTCACATAGGGTGGGGGGCCGGGATCTGGGGGACCCTTTATTAAAGGGGGCTCCCGGATTCCGATAAGCCCCCGCCCGCAGACCCCGACAACCAACGGCCAGGGTTGTCGGGAAGAGGCCCTGTCCTCATCAACATGGGGGCAGGGTGCTTTGGGGTGGGGGGGGCGCAGGTCGCCCCCCTGCCCCAAAGCACCAAACCCCCCCATGTTGAGGGCATGCGGCCTGGTACGGTTCAGGAGGGAGGTGGGGCCGCTCTTTAGTCCCCACCCCTCTTCTCCTGCGGCCTGCCAGGTTACGTGCTCGGATAAGGGTCTGGTTTGGATTTTTGGGGGGACCCTTATGCCGTTTTTTCGGCTTAAGGGGTTCCCCTTAAAATCCATACCAGACCGAAGGGCCTGGTATGCTCCTGGAGGGGAACCCATGCCGTTTTTTAAATTTAAATTTGGCGTGGAGTTCCCCCTCAAGATCAGCAGAGCACAAGTCGCATGCCGAAGTCGGATCATGCAAGACTGCGGTCCGACTTTGATCCGACTTCAATGATAGTCAATGGGCTGAAGTCGGATCAAAGTTGGACCAAAGTAGTACAGGGAGCATTTTCAAAGTCGGACCGACATGTGTCAGACCAGTTGAGACGGCTCCCATAGGGAAACATTGATTTTCACACGTTATGCGACATGAGCTCCCAATGTCGGAGCGTTTGTCGCCCCAGTGTGTACCCGGCCTTATATGTGTCATCTCATGTTATAATTTGGGCCTCTCACATGCTGCTTGTTTTGCAATAAGTTTCTATTGCCTGGTTGCTAACTTCTAAATAACTGCATAGGACAGTTTGTCTCTGAACTGTAGTAAAAGCCATCATTTTGCCCTGCGAGAGTGATTTGCCTTTTTCCCACTATAGAATACAATCTGTTTTGTAAAGAGTTGTGAAAGTTATCAAACCCACACAATTGGAGGTTGGTTTTAAAGTGATTGTAAAGTCTAGTTTTCCTTTCTATTAAAGTGGTTGTATACCCATTCCGATGACTTTTCTGTAAATGGACAATTGCAGGCTTTAAAACGAGTTGCGCTATATGAAAGGCTCCTTGCCTGCTTGCCTTTTCCTGTATTTTTGTATATTTTTCACTTTGGCTAACTTTAGTTAGTTTGACAGCAGTGGGAGCCAATAGTGCCACTGCTGTGTCTCAGCCAATCAGGAGAGAGAGAGAGAGAGAGAGAGTCTCAGATGGTCGAGGCACTCATGGACATCGCTGGATAGAGAGGGGGCTTAGGTAAGTATTGGGGGGGGGGGGGCTGCACACAACGCTTTTTATCTTGATGCATAGAAATGCATTAAGATAGACCTTCTGCCTTTACAACCCCTTTAAAGCAGGGGTTGTCAACACCCGAGCCACGGCCCACTACTGGGCCGTGGCCTTTCTGCAGCCTGAGAGGCCGGCATGAGACAGCCGGGTGGCCGGCATATGAGCGCCAGGGGGAAGAGATAGGCGGGCGGGTGGGCAAGCAGAAATGACATCGATCTCTCTGCAATTACCGCATCGCTGCTCTTCCGCCCTGTCGGCCTCAATGTCGGAGGTACGGCGGGAAGCAGAGAGATTACATCATCCCTCACCGCTCTTCTGCCTTGACTAGGCACCCCTCTGTGCTAAATGGACCAGTGCTGCCACCAATGCAGTGGCAGGCAGCATGGCAAGTGACATTCCACATCTTGTGGTAGGTGACGTGGCAAGTGACAATCCACATCTGATGGCAGGTGATGTGGCAAGTGACATCCTGCATCTGGTGACAGGCGACGTGGCAAGTGACACACTCAGGGCTCCCACTAATTCTGCATTATGGTGAGTTGAACTATTTCATTTATTACTACAATGTAATAATAGAAATAATGTGCTGACAAATTGCCCATGAAAAATCGCTTACCCCCGTGTGAATTGCACTCACAATGTGAAGGAGTCTGCTGCTCATCCATGTAAAGCCGCTGTGTATATGTACAGTGAAGCCGCTGGTGTGCAGTATAGCTTTGTATGTGGTCAGAGATTTGTGTGTGATGGTGGCTCCCAGAGCTTCCTGGAGACACTCAGACACTCCCAACAGGGGCGGGCTTACCCGGAAGTGATGTCAACAGTTCCCGAATTCTCTAGGAAGTAGGGGTGCAACGTATCAAAACTCACGGATCGGATCGATCCTCGGATCAGGGGTCACGGATCGGATCATTTTCGGATCGGCAAAAAAAAAAATTACTAATATCCACGTAATTTCCCCCTCACTGTAATATCCACAATCTTCCCCCCCTGTAATATCCACAATCTTCTCCCCCTGTAATATCCACAATCTTCTCCCCCTGTAATATCCACAATCTTCTCCCCCTGTAATATCCACAATCTTCTCCCCCTGTAATATCCACAATCTTCTCCCCCTGTAATGGTCATCTCCCCCACTTACCTTAGTCTCTCCCGCCGGCCAGTTCAGATCCACGAGCAGCGAGGGTGAGGGGTGATGATGTCAGCACGCACAAGGCGGCGGCCGCCGCCGCCGGGTGTACCAAGATGGCCGCGGCTCCGGAGCTAGGCCGAAGCCGCGGCCTTTCCTAAGGCCGAGGCCGCGGATCGCGGTGTGTGCCGATCCGAACGGGGTGACCCGTTCGGATCACGGATCGTCACCGATCCGTTGCACCACTACTAGGAAGTGCTATGAGCTGACCCTGTGGCCATATACAGCGTTGTACTGTATACGGAGGGGCTTTAAATAGATGAGCACCAACCTCTGGCCACAGAGCTGTATACTGTACACCAGCGGCTTTACTCTACATACAGTATACACAGTGGCTTTAAATAGGTGAGCACCATACTCCTTTAACATTGTGAGCGTGCACATTTTTTTTCTTTACCTTAAAACTTTTGCAACACGGAGGTACAGTATTTTGAAGTGCAGTTTAATTTTTTATGTTTACAGTACACTATACTGTATTTTGTTTTGCCGTAATAATTTATATATGAATAAATGGTTGTGAAACGAATCATCTGAGTTTCCATTATTTCCTATGGGGAAATTTTGGTTTGATATAAGAGTGCTTTGGATTACAAGCATCCTTCTGGAATGAATTATGCTCGCAAAGGTTTCACTGTATTTCCATATAAACAGAACATAAGGAATTTCTAGAAGGCAGGAGGGTAGCATGCCCCACCTGGAATGCAACTAAACACAAGAGAATACTCTACATAAAAGTACATTTGCATTTAGACATCCTAAAAGAGGAGAAAATGTGCATTGAGGCTAATATTAACCGTAGTTCTCTGTTAAATACCTAGTGGACCTAGTCAAATCCTTGGTTACCACTAAAATGGCAAAGTCAAGAGGAGAGAGATGAGCAGAACAGCAAAGCCAATTGAAAGAAAAAGAAGGAAAGGGGAGGGTATAACTTTAAAGTTGCCCCTCTTCGGTCCCAGTCCCAGCCATCTTATGTCAAGCCTACTCAGATGGTTGCAAGTAGCTCAGTCAGAGTCCAAGTTTTTTTTTTTTTTTAAACTTAGGGTTACCAAACCCAGCACCCTGCATTCACTATATCTGGTCTCCCACAGGGCATGAAAAATGCAATTATTTTAGTAAATGTAAACTGCTAAATACCTTTTCTCATCAGCAGTGTATAGCAGTCTTATGACTTCTATCAGTGTCCAGCCAAGCACTGGTTTAATCTTGTAGGAGGAGTTTTCATACTGACTGTATTAAACTTTCTATCTGGATAGTGCTGATTGGCCCTGTGCTCATTTACATGCACCCTCCCAAAAAAATAACACACCAAACTGAGCATGTGTAGTATGCCTCCTAAGGCTCTGTTCTGTCAGCAGATGGATTAGGGACAGTGGAAGAAGTGGAGTATCAGACCAGATCAAACAACCTTTTCACACAATGCAGAGGATTAACCCCTTAGGTTCCACAGTGAGTATAACAAGCATTCTTTACTGCATATATAGACTGATTTTACTGTTGTGGGTTTAGTAACACTTTTAATCTGTTTGTCTTTAGGAAGACTAGCTATTTTCAGCAGTAGGTTTTCTTCTACGAGAATCCATATCCAATCTTGAAAGGCCATAATGCTCTTTAGACACGGGGCAGGCTCCGTTGGAAACCTCCTGCTCAGCGGAGAATCTGCACGCTGAGCAGCAGATGGCTGGCCTGTGTCCACTTTGCTTATGCAGAGCAGACACAGCCCGCTTTCCTCAATGGGTGGTCAGATGTAAATGAAACACCTGTCCGGTTTATACCTGACTTCCATCCAATCCATCAGATGGATAGGGAACGGATCTCCATCTGTTTGGTTTTAGAAAACAGGATCAGATGTCGGCAGGCGTCAACGGGCATATGTCCGTTGACCCCTGCCACTCCATAGAGGAGACTGGAGGGTCCGCCTGAAAAACTGACAGGTGAACCCGATCGGTCCACCCATGTGAAAGGGCCTTAACATTTTTTGTTGTCAAGGAGTCTCAGTTGAGTGACAGCTCTGAGGCTTCTGACATATCCAAGATGGTGGCTCCCTGCAGCAGTCTCAGCTCTTTTTGGATGTCTAAACAAGGGAGCCTTTTGTAGGTAAATACATGCATATAAACTCTGTGCAAATAACTAATTATCCCTTGCAGTGGGGCTTTGCCTGTATTGCAGGGGAAAATGGATCCATTATGCATTGGAGAACCTAAAAGGAGATTTACTTACCCGATCATCCTTCCTCCCTGCAGCTTCTGCACCCCCACACTCTACCAGTTTAGGGTCCTGACATCAAGACCAGTGCAGAGTCTAAACCCTGCCTGGGACATGAGGATGTTGAGGGACAGTCCATTCTTCAATTGTGGTGGAGCACCTCCTGCTGTGAGAAGCGGAGGATCAGGTGAGTAAAACCTTTTCCCCTCTCCCCTAGACAAAATAAGCAGATAGCTCTTGCAGTGCGGGGACAGCCCCACTGCATTGAATAATTTTTTATCTGCCCGGATTGGGATTTAAATACACTTTTATAATCTTATGGTAAGATTTTTGTTGGAATAGTTTTTTTTTTATTTTTATCAAAAAGGTTTTTATTGAACATAAGATAAACAGTTTCCATTGTACAAAAACTTGCAGAGATTCCACTCCGCAGACAGACGCCAGATAAATGCCTAGATGTAGCACTACAATATTGCATTTCTAAGCTCGGCACACCTGTATAGGTTAGTTTTACGGACATTGTAGAATTCTGAACAACACTAGCTCCCTGGGGCTCAAACCGGGAGTATCCAGCCATTGGGACCAAATTCATTCAAACCTGCCCGGGCTTCCCCTGTGCTGGTATATATACTTTTCTATAATGAGAGTATTCCCCATGTGTGCTATCCACGAGGCGGTGGTAGGTAGTAAGGTTGATTTCCATCCCATCAATATCAGCTTTTTGGCATGAAATAATGCTCTAAAGACTGCGATCCTGGTCAATTCCTCAGGAATCTCATCCCCCAGGACCCCCAGCAAGCAGCACAGAGGGTCTATGGGGATTGTTTAAAACACTCCGTTAAGTGTACCCACCACCTCATTCCAATACCTGTGAAGCTTCGGACACCTCCACAGGAGATGAATGAAATCTCTGCTTTGCCGCAAACAGCGGCAACACAAAGTGTCCTGGAAACCTACCCATCTTATGGAGTTTTGCCGGGGTGTAATGAACTCTCAACAAGATATATAGTTGGGACACTTTCTGCGCTACATTTAAGGAGCATAAGGTTATGGATTGCATGGCTTCCTCCCACTGATCACCCGTAAGTTGGCCAAGATCCCTCTCCCACACGGACTTCACCTTACAGGGAAATGCTCGCAGGTGTTTTGCCAGCAGCATTTGATAACATTGGGAGATGAATCCCTTTGTTTCAGTGCTGGTGTGCAACACATGAAACATGGGGGCGGGTGACTGAAACCCATTCAACCACGTCTCCCTGTGCAGCAACCGTTGGAGCTGAAGGTAGTAGTAATGCATGGTAGCAGGTAGGTCAAACTTGGCTCGCAATTCAGGGAAGGTCAGCAGCCTACCATTCGCAAATATGTGGGACAGTAGAGTTACACCATGGGCACGCCATCTGGGCACCTGTTGCAACTTGACCAGCTCCACATACGACCGATTGTCCCAGATCGGGCTATATTCCATGAAACCCTGCACCCCCTGGAGCTGACGGCCCTTATTCCAAATCTTTTGAATAAGCGAAATTGTCGGGGAATGTTTATTGGATTTCAAGAACATTTGCGCCTCTAGCCCCATCGGGAGTGTCTCGGCACCAGTGGCTAGCAGCATTGGCTGCGCCGCCGAGCTCCCCGGATCTTGGGACATGGAACTGATCAAATGCTGCAGCTGGGCCGCGATATAGTTCAGCCAAGGGTTGGGTACTGCAACCCTCCACTGTCCTTGGACTGTTGCAACCCCTCCAGTCGAATTCGAGGGGGCCTGGTATGCCAGAGCAACCGCCTAAAGAGGGTGTTCACTACTCTAAAGATTTTTAGGTGTATTACAACTGGTGAATTGTGAAGGAAATAAAGCAGTTGGGGCATTAAGATCATTTTGATTTAAATTGGCCTTACCTGCGATCGACATTTTAAGGGTATTCCATGTATTAATTTTATCCTTGAACCAGGAAAGCAAAGTGTGCACATTAAGGGAGCAGTAATCCCCAAATCTGGGCGATATCTGCACCCCTAAATATTTAAAACTGGATACCACAGGAATGGGACAAGAGTCAGGAAGGGTAACCTCCCCATCCTCATCTAGCATCATCAGGGCTGACTTTGACCAATTAATGGCCAAACTGCGTGATAATAGACCTAACCTCCGGAAGGGAATGTGTGGGATCCCCCAGGAAAAGTAGCATGTCGTCTGCATACAACATGATCTTTTCCTGTAATGCGCCATATTGGAACCCCCGGACGCGAGTGCTAACCCGAACTAGGGCCGCCAGTGGCTCTATAGCAATCGCAAAGAGCAGGGGAGGCAGTGGGCAACCCTGCCTTGTCCCCCTGCCCAGAGCGAAAGCCAGTGACATCCTATCTGCCACCCTAATGGTCGCCTGAGGAGACGTGTAGAGCAACTTGACCCAAACTATGAATCTTTCCGCAAAGCCAAACTTTTCCAGTACTACCCAAAGAAACCTCCAACTGACAGTATCAAATGCCTTGTTGGCATCGAGGGACAAGAGCCCTGTGGCTCCCATTATCTGCTTGTAATTGCATGTTTAGGAATAATTGCCTTAAGTTGGTAGCAGTGGACTTCTGTGGCATAAAGCCAGCCTGATCCTGATGTATAATGGAGGATATTATCCCGTTGATCCTAAGCGCCAAGACCTTGGCAAGGATTTTCACATCACTTTAAAGCAGTGAGATAGGCCGATAGAAGCCTGGGTCAACCGGATCCTTCCCCTGTTTCAACAATAATATTACATTTGCCCTGGCCATAGAGCCGGGAAGCTGACCAACATCAAGGGAGGCATTAAAAACCTTCAATAGTTCGGGCAATAGTTGTTCCCCAAATTGAGTGTATACCTCCATAGGGAGGCCATCCTCCCCGAGAGCCTTACAGGTGGGAAAAGAGCAAGCTGCCAACTGAAGCTCCTTTAAGGTGATGGGGGCATTGAGTTGTTCTCTAGCTGCAGCTGAATGGGTGGATAGATCAATGCTGGACACATAGGTTCCCAGATCTTCATCCGAGTAGGCATCCCTCGAACCCATAAAGGTCCTCATAGAAGGATGCCAGCTCGGATATAATGGCCTCGGGAGAGTTAACCACTTTACCATTAGAGGCACGTATAGCACGATGGCCGGGGAGTGTTGTTGGGATCTTGCTATTCTGGCCAATAGGCGACCCGTCTGTTCCCCTTCCTCATAAAATGCAAGTTTTGTAAAAAAACCTCTTCCACTCAGCCGTGGAGGATCTCAGGCAGTCCAGAGAGTCCTGGGCCGACATCCATGCCTCCCGTGCAGAGTCAGGACTAGTCACATATGTAAGTTCCAGCTGTCTCACCTGGTCGCCCACCTGCTCCAACAGAGCAGAAGAATTGAGCTTAACAATTTTTATTTCCTCTATAAACACCCCTCTGAGATGGGCTTTTAGGGTTTCCCATTTTTGTAGTAGGTCAGGGTAGCGCCGATGTGACTGAAGAAAGACTTTAATCTGATTCTATACGTTCTTGTGATGTGAATAGTTTGAGCCAAAAGGCGTTCAGCTTCCACGGGGCCCTGGGCAAAGAACTGGGCGGTTGGGCAACCAGCCACAGCGCCAGCGGGGAGTGTTCTGAAACCCCTCGTGGAAAATATTCAACCTTTAGAGGTGTAACCGACCATGTTAGGGGTGCCCATGCATAGGTCTATGCAAGATAGGGAGCCACGAGTCTTGGAAAAGCACCTCTTCCATCAGGCGGCTTAATGCCGTTCCCCGGCCGCCCTTAGGGGGTGTCTATTCAATCGGGGATCTAAATAGCAGTTGAAGTCCCCCAGAATCCATACCGGAACATCAGGCTTGTTCACCAGGTAGGACAGCAGTAACTGTAACACTTCCCGTGAGAATGGTGGAGGTACATACACAAATGCTAAAATCATAGTAATGGTATACAGCTTACAATACAGAAATACAAATCTACCGCATATATCAATGAGGGAGTCTAGCTCCTGGTATGCAAGCGCCTTGTGGATCAATAAACTCGCTCCGCATGAAAAGGCGGAGTAAGTGGAGTGATAAGCCTTCCTGACCCATGCATACTGTAAGAAACCAACCGTGTCCTTTAGTAGGTGGGTCTCCTGCAAACCAATTATGGCCGGATGAAATTTGTGCAAACCTGCAGAAATCATAGTTCTTTTCAGTGAATCATTTACCCCCTGGACATTCCAGGACACTATGGGTGTAGAAGACATGGTAAGCATAAGTACATCAAATTGTATGTGCGAGGGGGAGTCTCAGAAAAAAGTGACAGTCCCATACTACCCCACCATCTAAGTATCAGGAAGAACTCTGGATCAGTCAGTAAATATTGTAGTGCATAGGCTAGAACAGTAACTTACCGTGTAAGTTGGCAAATCATCCGGAAACTGAGGTAAAACTTCCTGCGCAATACAGTGGAAACTGTAACATAAAGAAAAATAACAGTTGGCCGGTGGCCCATGGTCTGCCAACAGGGCGCAACATGGATCTTCCCACCGGTGCAAGGTGTTGTATTCAGGAGTCATCCAAGTGCCAACAGGGCACAGAAACTGGAGCCATGTCAGCCATGGCAACACAGGGGGGAGTGTCCAGTCGCACTCCGCCTATACACATAAACCAGCAAGGTAAAAGTTTGAGGAAAACCATTCGCTGGCAACTACAGGTAGGTAAAGGCCCTCTTGTGGCAACATAATATCAATAACTGTGATTGTGCGCCCGTCTCGCCTGTAAAAGATAAGCAGAACAAAGTCAACCTTCGCCATCTTCTCGGCCCCGTCTGCGAATATTTTGTTCATTTCGGTCCAGCCATTCTGCGGCGTCCTGTGCATTTTCAAAAAAGTGATTCTGGTCCCTGGCAGTTATGTGCTGAGCTTGGCCGGGTATAGCATGGCATATGGCAGCTGAAGCCTCTGTAGTCGCTTTTTAACATCTACAAACTTGGATCTTCTGCGTTGCAATTCCGCGAGAAATCAGCATAAAAGGATATTCTGGTGCCGTTGTATTGCACAGCACCCTTTTCTCTGGCCAGTCGCAGTACCAACCCATGATCCCTGTAGTTCAGGAGTCTGGCAAGCATTGATCTGGGGGGGGGGGGTTGCCGGGAGGAAGGGGACGTGGCGGCACCCTGTGTGCCCGCTCCACTGTGTAGAGAGGAGAGAAAGCTTATTTGCCAAAAACCTCCTGTTGCCATCCTTTTATGAAAGCAGTGGGGTCCCTGACCTCCACCTTTTCTGGGAGCCTCACTATGCGGATGTTGCGTCTCAAACAGTTTTCGATTTCATCATGTCTGTCAAAGGCCTGGCGTGCATGCTGCGCAGCCACTCTCACTTCTCGGTTTATATGGGGCATCTGGTCTTCTATGTCGCTTACCCTGCCCTCCACAGCAGTGGTCCGCTCCCTGACCTTCTGAATGTCATGTCGGAGTAGAGATACCTTCTCCAGCCCCCCAAACCATCCACAGAAGCGGTGCACCTATGGACTTAATGCAGTATTTCACTAAGCGTAGGTTGGGGGCTATTCTCCGTCTGCTGCATAAACCGGGCTGGCATGGGATCAGGGACTGACTCCATAAACACATGGTCATTGTCCTGCATGTCAGTGGTTTCCCCCTCCGCTTTCTCCGTGGAGATTCAGCCTGCAGTGAATCATCTGGGCCTGCTAGCTTCTTAGCATAGTAAAGCATGTCTCTCAACTGGTCTTTTGCTTTAGGGGCTTTTGCTGACTTACCCCCCCCCCCCCCTCCGTTTTTCTCTCTGGGCCTCGTGGTGTTCTCTGAGGCTGAGACATCCCGGTGCCATCTTGGAAAGCCTGGGAGGCCGCAGCCGCGGCATCTCCTTTGCTTCCACGGGTCATCATGCCCGGTATTTCGAGTACCGCAGGATCCTGGGTCCGCAGGGGGTCTTCAGGCACCAGTACAGGGTGTTACCGGTGGCGAGGAGAGGATCTTATGCAGGATCAACAGCGTGAGCTCTGTGGAACAGGTCTGTTCACATGCTGCGATAGGCCACGCCCCCTTGTTGTAATAGTTTGACGACAGGGTCTCTTTAAATATATACAAATTACTTCAGTTTAAAAGTATAGAAACGGATTAAAAGGCCACAAACCATTATATTTTCCATTTAAATATACTACTACATCTAGTAATTTCAAATATGCTCAGTTATGACTATTGCTGAATAGTCTATCACTTTTCTTTTCCCTTCATTGCTTTATTTTAAAGTGGTGCCAATCGCTATTTGTAGATAAAGGAATGTGTTACTTGAGATTTCTTAGTCCTAGAGAGGACACATTCCATCACACTGTAAAAAGCCTTGTGACATACAAGATGCTCATAGAGGGAAATACAGAGCTTAAAAGGACAACGTGATATCCGTATAGTAACAAACTGAAATTTTCTTAAATGGTTAAGCAATTTGCTTTTTATTATAACTTTTAAGCGTGTGCATAGGGGTGGAGAACTGCCAACTATGAGGACCATGTATTTTAGTGCAAGTGCTGTTTTAGGCCTCATGTACACTGCTGCTGGCAAACACGGCAAAGCGCAGCAAAACAGACGTTTTAAACGTGGGTTACTATCTGTCAAGTTAAATCGCTCAGGAGAGGTTGTGAAAACGTCCCGTGTACATATGAAGCCTTAGGCCTCATGTACACTGCTGCTGGTAAACGGATGTTTAGGAGCAGTTGGGCATGTTTTTTCAGCTGCCCCTGAACTCTCCTCTGTTATCTTATCAGATCATATACACAGGGTCGTTTTAGACCCCTTTCACACTGGGGTTTTTTTTCAGGCGCTTTGGCGTCAAAAAAAAAAAAACGCCTGAAAGAAGCCTCACCTGCAATCCCAATGTGAAAGTCCGAGTGCTTTCAGAGCCCTTTCACACTGCCAGCGCCCGAAAAACGCTGGTAAAGCTCCGCTAAGACCCCTTTCACACTGGGGCGTTTTTCAGGCGCTTTGGCGTTAAAAAAAGCGCCTCAATGGGAAGGGGCGCTTTAGGAGTGGTGTATTCAATGCTCCTAAAGCGCTGCAAAGAAGCTGCTTGCAGGAATTTTTGACTCCCTGCCAGCGCAGCGCATCAGTGTGAAAGGGGTCTGATAGTCGTGTCTAGGCAATGAGTTTAGAAGCATTTTTTGAAATGCATAAAAATGGGTTCAGGACGGCCAAATGCCTGTAACAGCTTGTAAACGCTGCTAAATGCGATAAACTGTGTTTTTTTTTTTTGTTTTTACAAACGATTCTAGACGCAAACGTGGCATGTAAACGTGGCTAAACTGATGTTTTTAGACACTGGTTTCTAGCTGTCAAGTTAAATTGTTCAGGAGAAGTTAAACAATGTACAATCAAATTAAGGTAACAAAACAATACACCTGCACTTTCATCTTTTGATCACTGCTGTTGAAAGAAGATTTTATTGGCAATCTGAACAGGGAGTAAAGACATCCTTATTGTATGTGAGCATCAGTTTTTAGATTGTTGTCATGTTTTTTGCTCATTTAAACATACTTGCCGTTGAAATGCATACAAAGAGTATGTTTCAGTTTTTTACTTGGACCAGCCAAAGACTGAGCAAATTTGTTTCCTGCAACCAAAAAATAATTTTTCTCTATTTCCCCCCCCCCCCATCAACACAGTCAGTGTGGAGCCATTGTGTTCTCCCATGGAGCTATTGTGAAGCCGTCCCCATCCCCGGCAGGTGAACACTGATTATTGCTAGCGGCTATAATGGCTCCTAGCAATAATCGCATGTAAAATTTGACAGGCTGGTTGTTCCCAAGTCGATCAGACTTTGGTTCCTGCTGAACTGGCCAGGATTCGAACAGTATGGCCGGCTTTAGGCACCTTACTCCCTTTTTGTTCAGGTGATTGTAGCCATTTTGTAGCCATTTTATTGCACTTGCAACAAAAAACAACTGAGTAATGTCTGAGCTTTCAGGGTGTACCCCCTTCTTCAAGGTCCAAGTGGCTTGTCCTGTAAATTTGGATGTTGGTGCAAATAAAAATAAAAAAGTTTCATAGACCGTACTCAATTGTTTTTGTCTCTTGTTGGCGATCTGTTGATCCTTGAACGCCGATTATTGATGCAGGAGGCTCTTTGGCTCACAAAACATCTGTACACATAAGCACTAAGAAGTGGCTTACAGGCACCTGTAAAGCCGGCCATACACGGTTCGAATTTCACACCGTTAGTGGGCTGCAGCAACAGCCGATTTTCGTACGGCAATCAAATTTGAGGAATCGGACATGTTGGAAATTTTTTGAAAAACGAACGATTTTCTAATCAATGATGGGAGAATCGTGCGAGAAATGTAATAGAAAAAAAAATGCGCATGTGCAAGAAAAGAAAATTCCCGGAGAGAAAAGAAAATTCCCGGCCGAATTTCGAAAATCAATGGTGGCATCATCGGATCACAAAAAAAACGAACTTTCTGATTTTGAAAAGAAAATTTTGATCGAAATTCGACCGTGTATGGCATGCTTAAGATTCAAACCAGCTTTTTAAAAATTACATTTTAGTAGCCGTTCATTATGGGACATGGGATGAGTATTCAGGTACATTGGATTATGCTTCTGTTTTTAGGAGATTGAACATTGGCAACATAAAGCTACAAGGATAGCCCAAAATAACCGCTCAACTCCGAGCATGCCTTTTTTTTTTTTTTCTAGTGCCCTAGAAGAAGAGAGGTCTTCTCTCCAGACAGAAGAAAAAAAAAATTCTTAGTTTTTACCACAACTTTTAAAGTAGAACTATAGGCAGAACATAATTTTTCTTTTTGGATACAGTAATGGAGGGATAAAACCCCTGTAAGGTTCATTTTTGCCATCTTTGTCCTGTTGGGGAGATTTACTTTCACTTCCTGTCCCATAGCCCAACAGTAAGTGAGAGGAAATTCCTGCAAATTAAAGTGGTTGTACAGGCACAAGGTTTTTTACCTTCATACATTCTATACATAAAGGTAAAAAAAACTTTGTGAGCAGCAGCTTCCCCAACCATTTACCCCCTCCCCCCAATACTTACCTGAGCCCCCTCTCGATCCAGCAATGTCCACGAGAGCCTTGGCTCTCCGGGGACACGCCATTGGCTCCCGCTGCTGTCAATCACAGCCAGTGAGGAGACAGAGGGGGCAGGGCTGACACACAGGGTGCCACCACAATTTCTTCAGAAATTATAGCCTGCGAACATTCGACTTTGTCCAAGTTGCACAGAACAAATTTACTTGCGGTTTTGATGGACGAATAGCTATGCAACATTTTTTTTTTACTTTAAATATGCCCATTTATGTAGCATCACTGGAGCCTGTATCAAACTTGCACAACTACAATGATTAGGCTGGAGAGATCGTGAGGAACAAATCTAAAACTGTACCTGGGTTGGATATAATATAAATTAGAGTATTTTCATTTTAAAGACTAGTTTAAAGCAGAACTAAATTGTATATGAGCACCACAAACTGAAAACACGATTTAATTCATTTTTAATATTTAGAGCAAACGCACCCATCCATCCAAGTCTCTATGCTTTATTTTGTTGAGTAATCACCCCTCTAGTATTTCTAGCTGTGGCCATCTTGAGTAAGGGCAGATGATTCATGTAGAATTTACTTCCTGTAATCCATCGGCCCTTCAACAGGCATGCAGGCAGGAGAGTGTTCTTATCTGAGAAAGCCTTTCCTCTCCTTGTCCAGATGAAAGAAAAAAATGCTTGTGAAGACTTATGGGATGTATGACATCATTTTGGCCCAAACTAGAAACCAGGAAGGAAGTAATGTAAAAAAAAAAGGGGGGGGTTAAAACAAGAAAATATATAATATAACTTCCTATCTATTTACTAATGATCGTAGCATAAGGATTAAAAAAAAAAAGTTTAATCCTTGATTAAGAGAGTTTAGTTGTGCTTTACATTTTGTTGGGAAAAGATGAAATAACTTTGAAGATACTATAAATGGAAATGTGTTCTTTTTTTTTTTTTTTTTTATTTTTTTTAGCTTTCATTTTAAGAATTTTAGCATACGTCTGTTCTAAAGACATTTCTGTTTGTTTCCTGATGTGCTTTCTCTGATTTCTGAATGGAAAAGTCAGGGTTCAATGTATAATGGTGCTTTCTTAGAATTGTAACAAAATAAAAAGCTGCATGTCTGCATCCATTTACAAGTTATTGAGCATTAGAGCAGCGGTCGCCAACCAGGGGTCCGTGGATCACTGATGGTCCATGAGAAAATGTTGGTGGTCCTCAAAGGGGTTCTGCCGCAAATCAATATTGTGGGGGATGTATATCACCCAATGTAGTTTCCAGTGGCGTTCTCAATGTGTGCTGACAATCAATACTGTCAGCGTGCATTGATACCCGATGCCTTCTCTATAGTTCCAGCTCTTGTGAACTCAGAGAGCGGCAGGTAAAGACTGAGGGGACTTCCAATGGCAGCACTGATCAGACTGTGGGAGGGAGCATGGAGCTCAAGTTCAAGTACATTGCTGGTTGCAGAGGGGAAATCCAATGATGAGTCTGTGTAAGGCAGCAGTGTGATGCAGAGTGCGGAGGGCGGGGGGCAGAGAGCCAGAGCAGTGTGTGTGTGTGTGTGTGTGTGTGTGTGTGTGTGTGTGTGTGTGTGTGTGTGTATAAGGCATGTAAAATTCATGTGGTTGGTCCGTGGTCTTCAAAATTGTGAGTTTAGTAGTCCACAAGGTCCGAAAGGTTGACAAGCACTGCGTTATAAAGTATGTTGCCTAAATAACGTTTTAAAAATAAAAGAAGGCAAGGAAGGGGATACTTGTGACTGATCAGGGTTGACAAAAACACTTTTTAATAAAAAAAAAAATTGTGCATGTTTACTTCATCTGACGTTCTGCTTTTTTTCCATTGATCTACACATAAATGCAGTTGGCTTTTCGACTTACTGTATATTTTTTTCTTCTACAGTGGAGTAATTGATCCCCTTTCCCATCGTTTTCATAATAGTGGAAGTCCATGCTAAAACTAAAATCCCTGCATCTATATCCACCAACATTCTAACACTTTACTATCTAGCCCTGTAAAGATAAAATCAGTATTGCATACCTTTTTCTGCAGGCGATCTGACCCGATCTCCACCAGCGGAACCTCTGCTGAGTACACGTTCAACAACTGTTGTGAAATTAATGAGAAGTGACGTCACCCATAGTTACTATGAGGCTTCTGTTGACGGATGTGTCCTCTGCACCCACCTCCACAGCAAAGCTGCGGCTGACAACTCGGCATGGGATCAGCACTTCCGCCGCTGGAGATTTACAGGGCTAGATAGGATAGTGTTAGAATGTTGGTGGCTATAGATGCAGTGATTTTAGTTTTAGCATGGACTTTCCACTTTAAGTTTTCTTAATAATGTGACTAACTGTATACTCAGAAATGTCCTGTCTTTAACCAATTTAGTTTTAATGTGTTTTTATGCAGAAAATGCAGGAAGGATCAGAAGATCACAACCACCGGAGGGCGTTGTAAATCCCCTCCTATTACAACGTAGTCCTGCATCCATGTGGAGATGGCGCAAAGCAGTCAACAGCTTGAGATCCAGGTATTAAATGATCTTCAGCAACGCTTCCCTGAGATTCCACTGGAAGTGGTATCTCAGTGCATGATGCAGGTATGTGCTAGAGTGACAAATTAATTGTGTGTTTGCTTTACCTTAGCCATAGCTCCTTGTACCTTTTTAAAAGCCTAACAAACTTTAGCCCCTTTTTCTACTTGCTAGCTAAACAAAATAATATCTGCTTCAAAAAACAATCATTTATGGCATTATTGTCGAGTCAGTGGTTGAAAATGAGGTAACAGCATGTGTGAAATTATTTTCTCGTATGCAATATTAGGATAATGTTACACTACTAATATATAATTCACACAAATGAATCTTCAATTAAGCATGAAATATGTTTTCTGTATAATAAATTTGCTTGTTTTTCTTGAATCTTGTAAATGGAGATTCCCCAGCTTTGGTAATTTAATTTTTTTCCCCCCAAGTCAACTATGTGTGGTAGTAATTTTTTTTCTTTTTTTCTCTCAAAGTAAAAAACGTATTCTGAAACCATGTAGACCAGGATCAATATACATGTGTTTTCTCACCCTCTACCTACTCAGAGGAGAATGTCATAGGTACTAAGCTATAAAGGATGTAATGCTGTCAATAGGAAATTCTGTAAAATTATAGTGTCGCCTTTACTGTATTTGAAGAGCTGTAATGATTTTTGTTCAATAATTTTTCGTTTTGTTTTTTTATTAAATTTTTATTGTATATCTATATCTCACAAAAGTGAGTACACCCCTCACATTTTTCTAAATATTTTATTCTATCTTTTCATGTGACAACACTGAAGAAATTACACTTTGCTACAATGTAAAGTAGTGAATGTACAGCTTGTATAATATTGTAAATTTGCTGTCCCCTCAAAATAACTCAACACGCAGCCAATAATGTCCAAATCGCTGGCAACATAAGTGAGTACAGTGGAACCAAATGCGGTACTGCACACCCAATTAGCTTGAATTCTGCTCGTTTTGCGAGACGACACTCGCAAACAGAGTCGGAATTTAAAAAAAAAGTTGCTCGTCTTTCAAAATGCTCGTTAACCCAGTTACTCGTAAACCGAGGTTCCACTGTACACCCCTAAATGAAAATGTCCAAATTGGACCCAATTAGCCATTTTCCCTCCCCTGTGTCATGTGACTCGGTGTTACGAGGTCTCGGGTGTGAATAGGGAGCAGGTGTGTTAAATTTGATATCGCGCTCTCTCTCTCGCTCATACTGGTCACTGGAAGTTCAACGTGGCCCCTCATGGCGAAAACTCTCTGACGATCTGAAAAAAAATATTATTGTTCTACATAAAGATGGCCTAAGCTATAAGATGATTGCCAAGACCCTGAAACTGAGCTGCAGCACGGTGGCCAAGACCATACAGCGGTTTAACAGGACAGGTTCCATTCAGAATAGGCCTCACCATGGTCGACCAAAGAAGTTGAGTGCACGTGCTCAGTGTCCTATCCAGAGGTTGTCTTTGAGAAACAGACGAATGAGTGCTGCCAGCATTGCTGCAGAGGTTGAATGGGTGGGGGGTCAGCCTGTCAGTGCTCAGACCATACATCGCACACTTCATCAAATTGGTCTGCATAGCTGTCTTCCCAGACGGAAGCCTCTTCTAAAGATGGTACACAAGAAAGCCCGCAAACGGTTTGCTGAAGACAAGCAGACTAAGGACATAGATTACTGAACCCATGTCCTGTGGTCTGATGAGACCAAGATAAACTTGGCTCAGATGGTGTCAAGCGTGTGTGGCCGCAACCTGGTGAGGAGACAAGTTTGTCTTGCCTACAGTCAAGCATGGTGGTGGGAGTGTCATGGTCTGGGGCTGCATTAGTGCTGTTGTCACTGTGGAGATACAGTTCATTGAGGGAACCATGAATGCCAACATGTACTGTGACATACTGAAGCATAGCATGATCCCCTCCCTTTGGAGACTGGGCTCCAGGGCAGTATTCCAACATAACGATCCCAAACACACCTCCAAGACAACCACTGCCTTGCTAAAGAAGCTGAGGGTAAAGGTGATGGACTGGTCAAGCATGTCTCCAGACCTAAACCCTATTGAGCATCTGTGGGGCATCCTCAAATGGAAGGTGGCGGAGCACAAGGTCTCTAACATCCACCAGCTCCGTGATGTTGTCATGGAGGAGTGGAAGAGGACTCCAGTGGCAACCTGTGAAGCTCTGGTAAACTCCATGCCCAAGAGGATTAAGGCAGTGCTAAAAAGTAATGGCCACACAATACTGACATTTTGGGCCCAATTTGGACATTTTCACTTAGGGGTGGTACTCACTTTTGTTGCCAGCGGTTTAGACATTATTGGCTGGGTGTTGAGTTATTTTTGGGGGACAGCAAATCTACATTGTTATACAAGCTGTACACTCACTACTTTACATTGTAGCAAAGTGCCATTTCTTCAGTGTTGTCACATGAAAAGATATATAATAAAATATTTACAAAAATGTGAGGTGTGTGTGTGTTTACACACGTGTGTGAGGCTTGTGTGT
>CM055117.1:661790709-661805709 GCA_029206835.1 Rana muscosa
CACGAACCAATTTGAAGAATTGAAAAAGAGAGTAATAAAATTAAATAAAATAAAAAAATTTTTAAAAATAAAACGGCCACTCCCTTAAGGGGAGTAATGAGCCAGTCTACTAGACAAACAAAACAACAAAAACAGAGAGAGAAAAAAAAAAAAAAAAAAAGGAAGAAGATAATAAGAGCGGATCACCCACTGAAACATTTCCCCCAGTCCACCACTGACATGTACAGCATCACGACCCAAATCTTATCCGAACCATTACATCTACTATATCACATTTGCAGAAGCCTGTGTTTTACCAATTGAGTCGGACCCAGCCCTGGGGTATCCAACCACGGTCGCCACATAGAGTAAAATTTCTTCGGGGCATTACGGTGTTGATAAGTGAGCTTTTCACGTATCAGCAGGCTGTTCACCAATCCTACCCATTGCCCGCCCGTTGGTACCCTCGGAGTTATCCAAAGCCTCACAATTGCCTTGCGGGCCACATATAATAAGCGCAAGACTGCTGTGTGTTCATTTGGTGATAACGAGGGTACCTCCAAGGCACCAAGCAGGCACACAACCGGATCCTGCAGGATCGGGAATTGATACACTTGCGAGATAGTGGTAAGAACATATTGCCAGTACCTGAAGAGTTTTGGGCACTTCCACAACATGTGTAAGAGATCACCTGTGTGGCGATTACATTTTGGGCACAGTGGAGAGTCTCTAATCCCCCACTTGTGTAGTCGGGCCGGGGTCCTGTACGCCCGATGCAATAGATAAAGGTGAGACAGTCTCTGCGAGGCAGACACCGAGACTAAAGGTGCAGATGTTAGACATAGTTCCCAGGTGTCTCCGTCAATGGGACGCAAGTCTCGTTCCCAACCCCCTCTACAGGGAAGCTTACTAGCGTCGTGTGTGGTGTTAAGCAGTCTCACATACAATCTAGATATCATGCCCTTTCTTTCATCTATCAATAGCACATCATTCATCAGGGCAGGGCTTGACAAATTTGCTTGGAATCTAGGAGCCAGCTAAAAAAGTTAGGAGCCAGGAACGCGCCCTGTCCCGCCGAGCTTGCGCGCAGAAGCGAACGCATACGTGAGTATCGCCCGCATATGAAAGCGGTGTTCAAACCACACGTGAGGTATCGCCGCGATCGGTAGAGCGAGAGCAATAATTCTAGCCCTAGACCTCCTCTGTAACTCAAAACATGCAACCTGTAGAATATTTTAAACGTCGCCTATGGAGATTTTAAAGGGTAAAAGTTAGTCGCCATTCCACGAGCGGACGCAATTTTTAAGCGTGACATGTTGGGTATTAATTTACTCGGCGTAACATTATCTTTCACAGTATAAAAAAAAACTGGGCTAACTTTACTGTTGTCTTATTTTTTTATTAAAAAAAAAAGAAGTGTATTTTTTCCCAAAAAAGTGCGCTTGTAAGACCGCTGCGCAAATACGGTGTGACAGAAAGTATTGCAACGACCGCCATTTTATTCTCTAGGGTGTTAGAATAAAAAATATATATAATGTTTGGGGGTTCTAATTAGAGGGAAGGAGATGGCAGGGAAAACAGACAGGGAAACTCCATTAGCATTGCTGGTTGCAATACCAACGGCCACCACAAGATGGCGCTAGACCACAGAAGGAAGCATAGGCCTGCAGAAGGCCGCAAAGCCGCGGCCTCAATTACTGGCCGGCGCGGCCCGACGCGATCCCGCGGCGTGGAGGGGAGACACAGGATACCCCAGCTGTGCCCCCAGGCGCCAGGTCGCTAATTCTAGTGGCAATGGCGACCTGGCGCCCGGGGTTTGTCGAGGCCTGCATCAGGGGGTGCGTTGTCGCCACCAGTATAGACAGTCTGCTCTCACACTGAAGCGCGTATCGCAGCTGGAGATACTTAAAAAATTGGTGTCTGTGGAGGGAAAATTTATTTTCCTGTAGTTCTTGACCAGGTTTGCACACACTGCAGCAGGGATTTTGGCCCAATCCTCCATACAGAGCTTCTCCAGATCCTTCAGGTTTTGGGGCTATCGCTGGGCAATACGAACTTTCAGCTCCCTCCAAAGATTTTCTATTGGGTTCAGGTCTGGAGACTGGCTAGGCCACTCCAGGACCTTGAGATGCTTCTTACGGAGCCATGTCTTAGTTGCCCTGGCTGTGTGTTTCGGGTTGTTGTCATGCTGGAAGACCCAGCCACGACCCATCTTCAATGCTCTTTCTGAGGGAAGGAGGTTGTTGGCCAAGATCTCGTGATACATGGCCCCGTCCATCCTCCCCTCCAATACGGTGCAGTCGTCCTATCCCCTTTGCAGAAAAGCCTCCCCAAAGAATGATGTTTCCACCTACATGCATCACGGTTGGGATGGTGTTCTTTCGGGTTGTACTTATCCTTCTTCTTCCTCCAAACACGGTGAGTGGAGTTTAGACCAAAAAGCTCTATTTTTTTGTCTCATCAGACCACCTGACCTTCTCCCATTCCTCCTCATCCAGATGGTCATTGGCAAACTTCAGACGGTTCTGGACATGTGCTGGCTTGAGCAGGGGGGCCTTGCGTGCGCTGCAGGATTTTAATCCATGACGGCGTGGTGTGTTACTAATGGTTTTCTTTGAGACTGTGGTCCCAGCTCTCTTCAGGTCATGCCGTGTAGTTCTGGGCTGATCCATCACCTTCCTCATGATCATTGATGCCCCACGAGTTGAGATCTTGCATGGAGCCCCAGATCAAGGGAGATTGACAGTCATCTTGAACTTCTTACATTTTCTAATAATTGCGTCAACAGTTGTTGCCTTCTCACCAAGCTGCTTGCCTATTGTCCTGTAGCCCATCCCAGCCTTGTGCAGGTCTACAATTTTATCCCTTATGTCCTTGCACAGCTCTCTGGTCTTGGCCATTGTGAAGAGATTGGAGTTTGAGTGTGTGGACAGGTATCTTTTATACAGGTAACGGGTTCAAACATATATAGTGGGTACGGAAAGTATTCAGACCCCCTTAAATTTTTCACCCTTTGTTATATTGCAGCCATTTGCTAAAATAATTTAAGTTCATTTTTTTTCCTCAATGTACACACAGGACCCCATATTGACAGAAAAACACAGAATTGTTGAAATTTTTGCAGATTTATTAAAAAAGAAAAACTTAAATATCACATGGTCCTAAGTATTCAGACCCTTTGCTCAGTATTTAGTATTTGCACCCTTTTGATCTAATACAGCAATGAGTCTTTTTGGGAAAGATGCAACAAGTTTTTCACACCTGGATTTGGGGATCCTCTGCCATTCCTCTTTGCAGATCCTCTCCAGTTCTGTCAGGCTGGATAGTAAACGTTGGTGGACAGCCATTTTTAGGTTTCTCCAGAGATGCTCAATTGGGTTTAAGTCAGGGCTCTGGCTGGGCCATTCAAGAACAGTCACGGAGTTGTTGTGAAGCCACTCCTTTGTTATTTTAGCTGTGTGCTTAGGGTCATTGTCTTGTTGGAAGGTAAACCTTCGGCCCAGTCTGAGGTCCTGAGCACTCTGGAGAAGGTTTTCGTCCAGGATATCCTTGAACTTGGCCGCATTCATCTTTCCCTCAATTACAACCAGTCGTCCTGTCCCTACAGCTGAAAAACACCCCCACAGCATGATGCTGCCACCACCATGCTTCACTGTTGGGCCTGTATTGGAAAGGTGCTGAAAGGTGCTGAGAAGTGCCTCGTTTTCTCCACACATACCGCTTAGAATTAAGGCCAAAAAGTTCTATCTTGGTCTCATCAGACCAGAGAATCTCAATTCTCGCCATCTTGGAGTCCTTCAGGTGTGTTTTTTTTTTTTTTTTAGCAAACTCCATGTGGGCTTTCATGTGTCTTGCACTGAGGAGAGGCTTCTGTCGGGCCACTCTGCCATAAAGCCCCGACTGGTGGAGGGCTGCAGTGATGGTTGACTTTCTACAACTTTCTCCCATCTCCCGACTGCATCTCTGGAGCTCAGCCACAGTGATCTTTGGGTTCTTCTTTACCTCTCTCACCAAGGCTCTTCTCCCCCGATAGCTCAGTTTGGCCAGACGGCCAGCTCTAGGAAGGGTTCTGGTCGTTCCAAACGTCTTCCATTTAAGGATTATGGAGGCCACTGTGCTCTTAGGAACTTTAAGTGCAGCAGAAATTTTTTGTAATCTTGGCCAGATCTGTGCCTTGCCACAATTCTGTCTCTGAGCTCTTCAGGCAGTTCCTTAGACCTCATGATTCTCATTTGCTCTGACATGCACTGTGAGCTGTAAGGTCTTGTATAGACAGGTGTGTGGCTTTTCTAATCAAGTCCAATCAGTATAACTAAACACAGCTGGACTCAAATGAAGATGTAGAACCATCTCAAGGATGATCAGAAGAAATGGACAGCACCTGAGTTAAATATGAGTGTCACAGCAAAGGGTCTGAATACTTGGGACCATGTGATATTTCAGTTTTTTCTTTTCTAATCTGCAAAAATGTCAACAATTCTGTGTTTTTCTGTCAATATGGGGTGCTGTGTGTACATTAATGAGGAAAAAAATGAACTTAAATGATTTTAGCAAATGGCTGCAATATAACAAAGAGTGAAAAATTTAGGAGGGTCTGAATACTTTCCATACCCACTGTGCGTGCGTGCGTGCGTGTGTGTGTGTATATGTATGTACATACACTTTTTTTTTTACGTGACCTTTTGATTTTACAGATAAACATAATTGTATTAAAAGTTTAGGTTGCAGAGCATGCTGGACATTCTTTTTTTTTTTTTTCCGTTTAATATCTTTATTTTCCTTTTATACCAACAAGAAATAGAAAACAAAAGAACAGAAAGAGGGACATTCCAACAAAACATTTTCATGTTACAATTGTCTACATGATACCTCATATTCAATTTATCCGAATATACATATGCACATCTATTATATCCCAAACTTAATTTGCTCCCGAGGTCTACTATATCTATATCATTTTATCTACCCAGGTTGACCTTTGTTCCCATCTTTCACCCTTATCACCCTCTTAGTTTATCAAATAGTCTAGGAGCCTCCTCTTCACGTTTCTCTACCAAAAGATGGAGAGGGCAAATTTCCATTTTCTCTCGTGTGCCGGTACGCATTTCATTTCATATTAGACCATCCTCACTCCTCACTTGACTCATCTAACATTCTCTTTGCTTCCTCAGAATGCATATATAAATTCTATACTGACCAAGTTTTAATATACTGTTCTCGCTTATTTTGGGCAGAGAGGACTAAGTCCTCCATTGCTCCTATTTCCCACACTCTATTAAGCCATCCTGCTATAGAGGGTGGTCTAGGGTCTCTCCACCAAAGGGTCACTCCAGCTTTTGCTGCGTTATTTAAATGACAAATCATTGATTTCCTATAATTCTGCACCGGGATCTGTGAGCAATGTAAAAGAAAAAACGCAGGGTCATCTGGTATCTGAAATTCTGTAAATTTTTGAGATATTCTCTGCACTTCCCGCCAGTAATGTCGCATTTTTTCACAAGACTCAAAAATTGTGATTTCCCATCATTTTCTGCACCAGTGATGGTCAGTAGGACCAGTAGTAAGGTTGAATCTTCCCAGTGCAAACACCGTAAAAAAAAGAGGTCTAACCCTTCCCCATTCTGTTCAAAACGTGGAAAAAAAATTGGCTTTACAAACTCTTCCAGGCAGTTAAGCAATTTAACACTTAGAACATATTCACTGTATAAGAAAGGCCAGCAGCCTCTAGTGCTGACTGCAAATGGAAAATATCAGATATTTTTTGTCATATATATATATATATATATATATATATATATATATATATATATATATGTATGTTTTCTTCCTGGAAAGTTGCTTCTGTTAAGACAGGGGATCCGACTTCTGAGGCGACTTCCATTGAAATCAATGGGTACAGGTCGCCTAGCAGTTGCCTAGAAGTCGGATTGAAGTAGTACAGGAACCTTTTTTGAAGTCGGAGCGACTGCAATAGTGTGCATTAAGACGGCTCCATTCACTTACATTGATTTTCTCATGCAGCGCGACTTGAGGCGACTAGGGGCGACCTGAAGTCGGATCCAAAGTTGCCCCTGTGTGAATGGGCTCTTAGGGATATAAAACAACAAAAAAAAACAACAACAACACAGCAAAAACACAGGACAAGCAACAATGTAAATGTAAAGTGATGTGTACATACATTTGTATTCTTAGTGTAAAAAAAAAAAAAAAAAATTCTATTTATTTTTATATATATATATATATATATATATATATTTCTCAGGCAAACCTCTCCCTCCCACAGAGCTGATCCTTGTTTGATTGGCCACTAGAATGTCTCCTGTCCTGCAGGCAACTTGAAGTTGCCTTGTTAGTAGCTCCAGGTCGCACTGTGATTCATACTCAAGTCGTGTCCAAGTTGCCTGCCAATATCGCGCTGGAAGTCGTGTTGCCCCTGTGTGAATGGAGTCTAACCCTGACTGATCATAATATTGAAGATATGTATATCAACTACAACAAATTTTGTAATGAAATGCTCTATTTTGCTCTTTTATATTCGATGTCTTGTGCAAACTAAAGGACCACCTAATGGCATAAATTAAGCATCTAATTTCTTTAGCGTCTTAAAAGCCATCTGTCCAAAGGTTCTTTTATTTGAACCATTGCTGTGGGCATTAAAGTGGAAGTTCGGCTATTATCCTCCTCCCCCTCTATCATGTTAGAATTTTTTGTTGGGGGGGGGGGGGGAGAGGGTGGGTACCTGCCCCCTGCTTCCGTCACGACCACCTAGGCAATTGTAGCGGAAGGCAAGTATAACATGTTTGTTTAAAAAATAAAATAAAAAATGTGAGCCTTTTAATATCCCTTTTAAGCCTGGGTAAACACTATAGCGAACACAGACATTGCATTTTATTTGCACCTGCACTGCTGTGCCAATCACATGCGATGTCTGTGCAATGCAATACAGTTGTGTGTCTGAACTCTCATTGGATTCACATAAAAAAGGTGCAGGGACTTTTTTTTTCTGCACTGGAATCGGGTCGCATGGGTGTGAACCTTGATTCCTGTCTGAATTCACAGTTCGCACTGCGATCTGGGGGCGACATTAACATTGTATTGACACCCGCAGCGGTTGGCAGAGGGCAGTGTGAACTGCCTACGGGAGAGATGCGATGCGGGAACTGGCGCTGGAATCGCACTGGTTCCTGCATTGCTATAGTGTGAACCCAGGCTAAAGGAAAGTGTCTGTGTTGCCTATAGAAAATGTAAGATTTTACTAAGCTGTACTTGTAAAATGACAGTTGGAAACTGTTGAAGGCAGCACACGGTTTCCTCGCAGACACTTATGATACATGAGGCTCTCTCCTTTTTAGTTGCAGGTATGTATTGATTCATTGCCAAGTGCTGTGTTTGCTGTTCAGGATTTTTATATACAAATATGGAGAAAACATCAGTCGGTGTAATATCACACTTGTTCTTCTGTGCAGCATACTAGTGTCATTCCACGTAAGAGTCTAATTCAGGGTGATGCTACATAGTATAACATTTATGTCATGGTTCTATTCCAATCTGGCATAAAGTGAATCTTGTGTCACTAATTACTATTCCTACAGTACATGTTATCGGTTCCAATATTAAAGAATACTTAGGGTAAAAAACTTCCAGCCATTAAAACCACTAATGTTTTCTCTGCATTAACGTAAAATATTTTCTGTTTAGCTCTTCCCCCCCCCCCCCCTTTTTTTTTTTTCTTATATGCTTACCAAAACTCGATCCCCCTCTCCTCATAGGCTTAAAAACAACGACGGGAGCTATTGACTCCTGCTGCTGTCAATCACAGGCAAAAACAGGGGGGGGGAATGCTGAGCCATGGTGTGTGTGTGTGTGTGTGTGTGTGTGTGTGTGTGTGTGTGTATATAGACCTACAGATCACGGCAAGGAATCGAGCCTGCACGAGTGCCCCATAGTAGACAGCTTGCTATGGGTGCACTCAACAGGTAGGAGGGGCCTGGAGTTTCGGCAGAGGACCCGAGAAGAGGAAGATCGGGGCTGCTCTGTGCAAAACCACTGCACAGAGCAGGTAAGTATAACATGTTGGTTTGCAAAAGGTTCAAATTGTATTTAATTTTTTAATCGCTTTTAAAGTGAACTTCACTCTCTCAATCACCGTTGATTATTTGTAATGCTTTTTTTTTTTTTTTTTTTTTTTTTTTTTTTTTACATTTCTTCAGTTACTTCCTGGTTTTCATGCCTAGGTAAATGATGTCATGCATTCCAGGAGTCTTCATGAGGGGAGGAGGGTTGTAAAAAGAGTAAGGAGAAATAAATGCTACATGAATCATCTGCCCATACTGGCATTTTAAATTTTTAAAGCGAACTTGCCCATCCATCCATGTCTCCCATGCTTTATTTTGCAGAGAAATCACTTTGAAAAACATCAGTTTAGCATTTGTCTGCACCCATCCCAGTGAAGGCAAAGGTTTGCCACCTCATGTCCTAACCTCCAGCAAGAACAGTGAGAAGCACAGTAGCAATTTTACCAAATCTTGCTGGCCATACACTGATGGAAATTCAGCTGGTCCAGCATGGACCTGACAAATTTTTGAGTGTGTGGATTCCCCCTTCCTCTTGCTGCCATGCCCTGCGCTCCACTTTTTTAAACGCATACCTATGCGCTGTGATAATGGCCAATGCGCAGTGCTATGGGTGTGCTGTGTTACTGTGCTTTGCAATAAAATATTACAGGCATGCATTTTTTGGTGATGCAGCACTTAGCAGTTACAATGTCTGGCAATATGTTGAAAAGTGCTCCCTTGCATAGATTTTAATGATTGCTTGCAATTTTGAAAAAGAATAAAAAAAAAAATAAGCACTGTGTTGTAACCGCACACTGCAGTGCATGTCGACAATGTGTACGCCCCATAATGCATGCCCAATGGTGTAAATGGGCCCTACACGCATGGTATGCATTACCACATTGTGTGTGTGTGTGTGTGTGTGTGTGTGTGTGTGTGTTTCTTTTGTGCTTTATTTTTTAATATAGGTTATTTTTTCTACAGTATTGGGGGCTTTGTGTAAATATCAGAGGTCTAAACACATACTGTATGGTTCACCTTTGATTTTGAAGGAAGAGACTGAGGATCTCCTTTTCACCTGCAGAACTGTAATGAACACAGGCATGCTCTATGCAGAGCACTCTGTGTTTATTCACAAAACAGGAAGACATAGTAAACATGTGACTGATGTTTACTATGTCCTTCCTTCTGAATGAACTTAGAGTGCTCTATACAGAGCATTTCCTGTGTTCATTTAAGGAGCCAGTAAATATTGCTCGCCATCCTGACTATCCAATTCGCCCTCGGGTGCCCACAGCTGCTGGAAGGGGGGAGAAGTTGACAAAGACAGTGAGGGGATGGGAAGACGGTGGGAGGTGGAGAAGGTGACCGATGGCAGCAGAAACTGCAGCAAATGGCACTGACCAGCTGCAAACGGTTCTGTGCTGCTGTATCCCGTATGTTGGTGACAGTGCGAGCGTTAATAGACTTCCATTGAAGGGACATGTTGGAAAATGTTTTAACGATCAGGCGCTGTCTGTATACCGTGTCTTCGTGGGGCGATTCTTCGTTTGCAGGGATGCAGCTTATTTACATTGTCACCATCTGATTGGTATAGTCTGTCAATCAAGTTAAAATTTTTATATAATCCATCAATCAAGTTAAAATTGTTATGAAAAGGCATACAGTATTGATAACGTCATGCTGTTCTGAAATATTGGCTTTGGTAGTTTCCGAGTCACCCTAGGAGAGCAATCGTGTATATTCGGTATTATGACTTCTGGTGTGTGCATGCAGGTTCCAGGTTTCTGCTTCAGAAATATTGATGCCAAAACAGTGGTAGGCAACTAGCATTTTTAGAAGGTTGGTAATGGCGGCCTTTTTTTTTACTCAGTACAGGTATCCTTTAATTGGCACAAAATACACATATACTTGCTTAACATCTGCTTTTTTTTTAATGAAGATTTTACTAATTCTTTTTTTTTTTTTTTTTTATGAAGAATAATGGCAACATTGGTGCCTGCTGTCGAGCCCTGAAACAAGAGAGCTGTAAATACCTTTATATGGAAGGGCACAATCCAGAAGACACTAGTACAAACAATCTTTTGCACATCAATCTTGGCATTAACCCAGGCACCAATTTCCATGGTGAAGTAACACAAATGAATGGTCGTCCACTGGTTCATAGCTCAAGTGATGGGCATATTGATCCTCAGCACGCTTCTGGCAAGCTTATATGTTTGGTTCAAGAGCCTCATTCTGCCCCAGCAATTGTGCCACAAAATTACAATCAATTTTTTTTGAATGAACGAAACTCACCAACTCCTCCCCCGCAGCCTATTCAGCAGCAAAGTGTCAATTCGTCAGCTATGCAAGCTTCCCTGCCAAATTATATGCACATACCTCGCTACAGTACAAATCCTATAACTGTAACAGTATCACAGAATATACCCTCTGCTCACAATGTGCCCAGAGCTTTACAGATTCTTCCTCAAGTGCAGAGCAATCCTTATGGGTCTCCAAGTTCTATTTACATTAGACAGTCTTCCCAAAATTCTCCAGGAAGACAAACCCCACAAAACACACCATGGCCCCAGTCCTCTCCAGTTCCTCACCCAAACTACAGTCCTTGCCCTCATCCAGTGTTTCCTCAGAGTTACCAATCTACACAGTATTCACCTAAACAGCCTCAAATTCCACAGTCTGCTTTTCGTTCCCCTCCTACGTCACAATGTACATCTCCTTATAGCTCCCCACAGCATCAAGTGCAGCCTAATTCACTAAATCAGCAGACTTCACATGTATTCATGCCCCCTAGTCCCTCAATAGTTTCTCCTCATGCTTATTCGCATGCTCCTCCGCCCTATCCAAAGCAAAGTAGCCATTCTGTATCTTATCTTCCCTATGGTTCTGGCATGAACAAGGCTCCTGGGATGAACAAAATAGAAATTACAGTTGAATCACAACAAAGACCAGGAAATGCAATGAATAGAAGTCCTTCACCAATTGGTAATCCACCCTCCCAGCGGAGTCCACATTCTGCATATGCCTCAAGTGCACGACCAGGTTCACCTTCAAGGGCGATACAAGGCCAGCCAAAGACTCCATACGGTGTTAATCCCTTATATATAACCTATTCGCAACCACCGACCACCTGTGGCTCTCCCACTCCTCCCCCTCGTGTACTGATGTCTCCATCAAACCCAACTGTTTTTAAAATTACTGTTGCACGGGCTCCTACTGAAAATCTTCTAAATATTGTGGACCAAGAGCAGCATCCGGGTGCTCCAGAACCTATACAGCCAATTTCGCTGATGCCATCATCAGGAGTTGAAAAGGGAATTCACAAATACCATCGAAGTTCCAGTTCTGGATCAGATGACTACGCATATACCCAAGGTACTGTCCTTCTTTTTTTTTTTTTTTTACTCCTCCTAGAGAGACGCTGCTGTTTTCCTTCTATCACTGCATGATTTCTCTGGGAGGGCTGTTCTATTTATTTCGTCTTCAGGGCACATTACTGTTTTGGTTCTTTTACTTGTCTTCAACGTAAAACCAAATTATGGTAATTCCCTATAAGAAGGACTCTGCATTGTCCATAATAACTAGTCATTTTAAAATTTTCCAGTTTGCCATAGCAATATGAATGGAGAAACTGACTATTTGTAATAGTCTTATTTTATAGGCACTATCAATTTATAAAACCAGAAACAAGGTTTATGGAGATAGACCAGAAGATTGGAAAATTAGTTAATTATGCTTACTTCACCAATGCCATTTTACAAAATATAGTCCTAGAATGTACATTGCTGTGCCACGGGAGAACATCTCTACAATCTATTTCAGTTCTGAAAATGTCATACACATTGATCTAAGAGTTCAGATTTTTATTGACTCAACGAGCAGCTCTACTTGTTATGTTTCTACAGTGCTTGTGTGGTGTGTCTGTGCTGTGTAATGTTTCCAGTGAGTCAGAAGTATGTGCTTGCCTTAATCCATAATCCATGTGGGATTATGCTACTAGTGCATTATCATGTATGCACAGTCAAAATAAATATGAATTACATTTGTGCTAAAGAGATTCGGGTGGATATAATAGGTATGGTTTTTTGTTTTATTGCTAAAGACATGGATTTGTTTGTGTTGTGATGAATATTGTACAGCAGCTCTGATACTCGAAGAGAGATTTGTCGGAGCACAAGTGGGTTTCAAGCAAGAGCTTCCCTCCTAGATGCTGAAATAGTTTTGTTGGAGACTTGGTGACATCTATCTAGTATTACGTTGATGGCAGTCATTGCAGCTGAAAACTAAACACTGTTTATAAAAGGAAAGCAAGTTTTTTTTTTTTTGTTATTTTTTATGCCTTTTCTCTTTTTGAAACTGTTTTGTAAGGAGAAAATAGGTTTCATTATTTTATAATGTTGTACATGCTTTAATAGGAATCTATTCTTCCTTCGGTCTTTATAACCTTTTATTTTAAGTTATGTAAGTTTTTTTTGATTGGATCTAAATTAAAAAAAACGAATTGGCTATTGCAGCAAATGAGACTTAAAGTGATTCTAAAGGTTGGAAAAAGAACAGCTAAGGCCAAAGCTAAAGTTGGGACTTTGTGTGAGGCAATAGCTATATAAACCTCCATCCCTGGTATGGTTGATCAATATATGCTAAAGGGTGGGACTTTATATGAAGCACTCAGCTAATTGAAAGAGCCAATTAATATATCCATTGTTTTATTGATACAAACAGAGGGCATACATACACATGTAAAATAATAGCATTTTATAGTAATAATAGGTCATAGTAAAAGGGGTCTAGACAATAAATGAGGGTACACAGTTGTCTCAACATAATACATAGTAGCAGACCTAGGGTATGTAGACCAAAGTTTGTAGTGGTATCATATAGGCAGAATAACAATGGCAAATTGGTTCAATACAATAAAATAGTAAAATACAGATGTAGAACATAAAAACTGTGACATATCATCGTGTAAATGCTTTACGCGTTTTGTGGTTGTATGCCACTCATTAGGAGCAGAATCACAGTAAAGTGGTATCTATAATGAGGTAAAAATGCCAAAATGGTAAGATGGTAGATAAAGAAAGGTGTATATACTTATAAAAATACAGAGAAGGAGAGGGGGAACAAAAAAGGTCCCAAAATATTCTCACCTATCTGTATTATATGGGTACATCTGTAGGATGATATCAATTGTAACAGGCACGCATAAAAGGCATCATCACCAGGAACTGAGACGGTGGTGCCCAAGGTGTGGCGGTAGCATCAGTAGCCAGTGGTAGATATAAAGAGAAAAGCCAGCTATCAGCTGAGGTAATAGTAACCGGTGATATCATTCGTAATTATACACATTCCCGGTGGTATCTGTGGAATTGATAAAGAGACAATAAACTCATTAAGCAGCTGAAAGGCTGGAGGGAATAAAGGTAAGTGGGAGTGAAGGTACCAAGTGAGTGGAAACATAAAATTACCATAGTAAATAAAATATTAAATGAGTGAGGCCAAGAAACCTAAGTAATGGTGAAAATGGGTTCATAGGTACCTGCAAGGGTAAATGGGGGAGATATTCCAAGGTGCAAGTGTGTCAGCTAAATTCTAAAGGTTGTCTTGTTTCTTTTCTTTTTTTTAAAAAATAACAAACCTGTAATACTTACTCTGCACAGAGTAGCCCGAACCCCTCCAGTGGTCCTGGCTCCTGCCGAGTGCCCCAATTGCAAGCCTCTTGTGGCACCTCATGTGTATTTACACACAGAGCGCATCTCGACCCTACCCCCTGCTGTGTTCTCAGTTGGCTCACTTGCTGTGATTGAGCCAATGAGGAGACACAGGCATGCTGCTCTCATGCAGATGGCTGTACTGAGATGGGGCTCAGGTAAGTATATGGGGGGGGGGGGGGATCTGCACGAGAAGGTTTTTATTCTGCCTTTTGGAACCATTTTAATTTAGATTTGAACTTGTCTCAAACTTCATAGAAGGATTGGTAATGTCACCTTTCAGCTTTGGCAGTGGCCCAAAAAAAAAAAACTAGTGCAAAAGTGACATTGGTGCTTGTAGTAACCAGATCAATTTAATTGGTTACTTTTAATCAACACCCCCTTTTTTTTTTCATTCAGGTTCAGTAAACCGACTGTCAAATACAGTGAAAAGTTTCTGCAGCTGACTTTTAGAGAGGCGAGTCAAACTTTTCATGCATTAGCCTGAGCTGAGTGCAGTTAGATCAGCACCCCACCTGCTGCTCGGAATGCTTTGCCAATTCTATGAGCCAAGGTCCTGCTGTGAGCATGTGGATTTGGCTGAAGTCCTCTCCGACATTTCCCGTAGAAATGTCTGGCATTGCTCTTGGCAAAAAAGCCAGGCAGCCTTATATACTTTTCAGGTTTTTTACTTTCAGAGATTTAATTTCATACTTTTTTTTTTTTATACCTCTGGTAGGGTTCATTTACTCTTTAATCAGCAGTTGGCATGGAAAGGGGGGATAGAATACTAGCATCCGGTGGACATGGACAGTGTCAGTGGACAGTGTCAGGGTTTTTATTTTATTTTTTGAAAATTTTACCTTTTTAAATATTTATAAAAAAATGTTTCCTTTAATCAACCCCGTTTGGGGGGGGGGGGGCTTTGGTGAGATGTCCCCTTACATCTCCCCTTTGAGACAGAGAAAGGAACTGAGGACACCGATCTCCTCAGCTGCACTAAAGATTAATGTACAGGAGACAGAGGCTCATATTCATTCATAAACTACATTTATAAAGTTATGAATGCACAGAGTCAGTGATCACTGACTCTGTGCATTCAGAAAAGGAAGGAGCCGGCAACCGACAGATTTACAGGCTCCTTCCTCCGCTCTCCATCCTGATGGATCTGGGGCAGGGAGGACACGGGACAGTCAGGAACGATAGGTGCGGCGGTGGGGGCCCCATTACAAGCACCGATCTCCCTGTAAAGCTTTCAATAACGCAGATGAAAGCTG
>CM055117.1:661808209-661858209 GCA_029206835.1 Rana muscosa
GGACAGCGGAAGGAGGGGAGGATCAGAGAAGCCAGGATAAAACAGCTTTTTTTACACAATGCGCAGGATTAACCCCTTAGGTTCCACAATAAGTAAAACAAGCATGCTTTACTGCACATTCAGAGACTGACTTTACTGTTGTTTGGGTTAGTAACATTTTAAGGCTCACATATTTAGAAGTTCTTTTTTAATCGAGTCCATGGCATTGTTTCCCAAGGAAAAAGCTAGTCCTTGTCTCTGATTTGCTGGGAACACTCTTGTTTTGCTTTTTAAAGGTTCTTTGTGTTAGAGGCTACCTCTGTAGTGTATTAATGTGCTTCTACTAAACAAATTGATGCACATACAAACTATTACAATTTTATAGGAATACAATACAAAATCGACAGCTAAACATACAACAAGCATGCACATATACTACTTATCTATACAATAATAATATGCTAAAAAGTTTCTTAGCTCAGGTTATAGTGCTTCACGATCTCTGTAGGCAACAGGACACAGCACAACTGTCCCTTAGTTCCTCAGACAGGCTTGTTCAAGTAGTCTTTCCCCTTCCCTTACCCTACTGCCTTGGCTTCTAAACAATACATGATGCTAAAAATGTTACTCCATATATTTGCTATAAAATCAAGCCATAGCAACAAAACTCTTCAGCTTAATGTTTTCTTAAGAAGAGTAGGGCCAATTTTTAGAGAACTGATACTAGACCTCTAGGCCAAAATTAAAGCAAGTAATATTCCTGATTATTTTCCTAAAACATTTGTGCAGTATTTGGGCTCCTTTTATTAAAAGATGAAAAATCCACTGTGGTGTACTTTAAGCTAAAATGTATTTCAATGCAAAAAAATAATATATATTATACAGTCATGGCCAAAAACATTGGCACCCCTGCATTTCTGTCAGATAATGCACCACTTCGCCCAGAAAATTGTTGCAATTACAAATGTTTAGGCATTCTCCAGTTTATTTATTTTGTTTGTATTGGTACGAGATAAAAAGCCAAATCTGACACATTCCACACAAAACTCCAAAGATGGACTGGACAAAATGATTGGCACCTTCTCAAAATTGTAAGAAATAATTGCATTCCAAGTTTGATGCTCCTTTAATTTGTAATTAAACTCACCTGTATCAATTAACAGGGGCTGACTATAGAAATCACCAGCAACCAGTTAAAATGGTGCAAAATTGACTCAACCTTTCTGTTGTGTGTCTCTGTGTGCCACACACCGCATGAAAGAAGAGAGAGAGCAGTAAAGAATTGTCTGAGGATTTGTGAAGAAAAATTGTGGAAAAGCATGAACAATCTCAAGGTAAAAAGTCCATCTCCAGAGATCTTAATGTTCCTGCATCCACTGTGCGCAACATTGTCAAGAAGTTTACAGCCCATGGCACTGTAGCTAATCTCCCTGGGATGTGGACGAAAGAGAAAAATTGATCAAAGATTGCAATGAAGGATTGTTCGAGTGGTTGATAAAGAACCGCAATCAACTTCCAAACAAGTTTTAAGTGACCTTCAGGCACAGGATACAACTGTGTCAGCTCACACTATACATCGCCATCTGAATGAAAAGGGATGCTATATGGTAGGAGACCCAGGAGGACCCCACTGCTGACACTCAAAAACAAAAAAGCCAGATTGGAGTTTGCCAAAATCCTTTTGGGAGAATGTGCTGTGGACAGACGAAACACAATTTACAGCTTTTTTGTAAAGCCCATCATTCTACAGTTTTTCAGAAAAAGAAAGGAGGCCTTTAAAGAAAGAAATATATAGTCCCTACAGTCAAACATAGTGAAGAATTAAAGATGTTTTTGGGTTGCTTTGCTGCTTTAGGCACTGAATGTCTTGACCGTGGGCATGGCATTATGAAATCTGAAGACTACCAAAGAATTCTGGGGTGCAATGTTGGGGTCCAGTATCAGAAAGTTGGGTCGCCATCAGAGGTCATGGGTCTTAAAGCAGGACAATGACCTAAAGCACACATCAAAAAGCACCCAGAAATGGTTTAAGACACAGAACTAGATAGTAGTGAACTGGCCAGAAATGAGTCCAGAGCTAAATCCTATAGAACACCCATGGAGAGATCTCAAAACAGCAGTTGAGAAATAGAACCCTTCTCATCTGAGAGACCTGGAGCAGTTGGCGAAAGAAGAGTGGTCCACAATTCCAGTAGAGAGGTGTAAGAAACTCATTGATGGTTACAGGAAGCCATTGATTTCCGTTATTTTTTTCCAAGCGGTGTGCTACCAAATATTAAATTGAGGGTGCCAAGAATTTTGTCCAGTCCATTTTTGGAGTTTTGCGTGGAATGTGTCAGAGTTGGCTTTTTGTTTCTCCACTGTCAAACCAATACAAACAAAAGAAATAAACATGAGAATGCCTAAACGTTTGTAATTGCAACAATTTTCTGGGCAAAGTGGTGCATTATCTGACAGAAATGCAGGGGTGCCAATATTTTTGGCCATGACAGTATTTTCTGATTGTACAGCACAGACTTCTTTAAATTCTTTTTGCTGGGACATATACAGCTACCTTCAGATGACTGCACACTGGCAAAATAGGCTGCAAGACATCCACATAAATGACCTCTTTCATTCCAGCTAGCCACAGTGTTTCTGCTAGTGTCCTTAGGTGATGAACCTATTATCTCTACTAAGGCAAGACTAGCTTCTTTTTAGGGAAGTTTTTTTTTTTTTTTTTTTCTTCTTTCTCTTACTGAATTATTTCTCCCGAGATGATTCCCCTATCACTCAGTTGCACCATAGGCACTGCAACTTTTTATACAGCTTGTGGATTGGCAGACTACTCAGCAGAGCATTGCGGGACCGCACCTGGACCCCACGTGCTCAAAAACGTGGGGCTGATCTGTAATGCTGCTTTTTACTAGATCCTGCTGTAAGTACTCCCCTTGACACGCATGATGTAACATATGGAGTCATCTGCAGTGTCGTTGTCTGGCCAGTCTATGAAAACCCCTACAGGGGTATGCTCACAGCGGGAATCAAAGCCAAGGTAGGGTTAAATCACTTACCACATACACTGTTAGAAATTAGTTTGTTCTGGAAACATTTTCTAACCTACTTCTTAAAATTTTCTCGTCACTGTGGTAACAAAAAAAAAAACATCAATTAGATTAGAGAAACAAACTTTCTTCAAGCGTTCATTTTCTAAAAAATTTCATTCAAAATTCTACCAGTCCATGACCAGCTTTAGAGATCTGTCAAAGACCCTCCTAAACACCAGAACTCCTGGCATGAAAATGCTGCTTAAAAGACATGCTAGTAGCTGCATCTAGCATTTGAGCGATTATGCACTCTATTGGCCAGAGTATTAATTATTCTGGCCATTGGAATGCAATAACGTTTAAATGCTCAATGTGTTGTGTTTATGTGCGATTAGGCGCGTTTCTGTGTTTTTTTTTTTCTGCTGTTCAGCTCCTCTCCTGAATGCGCCTTTGGCTGATATTTTTTTCTTCCAGCCCGTAAACACTCCTTTAACACACCTGGAAACACCCGTGTGTGCATGGGCACATAGGCTTTTATTGGTTTAGAAAAAAAAAAAAAAATGCTTAAAAATTGCATTTTTTTAAGCTCTGTGTGCATGAGCCCTTAAGCTTAAATATAAGCGAGGACTTCAGAGCTATCTTGTGTATTTGGTCACCAAATTTAGGCCATCTACTGTACCTTTAAGTCAGTTTAAGCCCCAGTTCACACTGAATGCGGCTTTGAAATCGTGCTGCTTCAGCACAATTTTAAAGCCGCCAGTCAGTGTGATTTCATGTGCAGCTTGCTAATAGCTGTGCGATTTAATGCACCGATGTCTAAGCAGGTCGCACATGAAATTGGCAAAAATTGTGCAGGAACCTTTTTCCAAATCAGTGCAAGTTGGCGTTGCACCGATTTGAGCTGTTCCATAGACGCAAATGGGGTGCGACTTGTCATGCAACTTTAAACTGTCAAATCGATTAACAAGCTGCATTGGTGTGACACGTGGCTTAAAGCTTATTTTAACCACTACTCTACCAGGTTACGTTATTAAACATTGTGGTAGCGAAGTGGTTAAATCAAGCTCGGTGAGCTTGATGCCAGTTTTGAAAACCAGCAAAGGGCTTTCCAATAAGTGATTTTTACCAGGCTTTCAAAGGGGTGCCCCCTCAAGCATCTGTTTTCGATCCCCTGTGCGACTAATGAGCCTGGAAGTAGCATGTACAGTATTTAGTCACTTCCAGGGTCACAGCTGTCATTTCTTGGCTAGCGTAGCTGAGGATGCAGCTATTCCAGTGCAATCTAGCTTCCATCAAGAGGACGTGTCACCTGCCCATGCTATCACATAGGGCTTGTTGGGACACTTAGAATAGCAATAAAGTAAAAAAAAAACATTGTATAAAATAAATAAAAATGGCTACAAAAGATCCAAAGCCCCCTTTGTCCCCCCCCCCCCCCACACACACACACACACACCCCATAAAGTGCAGCATAGGCCAAGTTTGTATATGTAAACATTAGTTACGCCACACATGTGAGGTATTATCTACAAAATGTTGGAGTGATTGCAGTAATTCTAGGTTAACTCTAAACTGATGACCTGTGCAAGTGCATTTTAAGACATGACATGTTTGGTATCTATTTATTCAATGCAACATCCTCTTTTATATTTTAGCAAAAATTGGGTACAATATTGTGTTTGCACAAAAATTTTCATGTTTTTCTTTGAAAATATTTGTCGTATTACAGGTACTGTAGATAACACTCTCCATTTAAGCAGTGCTTTTAGTAAAAGCACTGCTTACTTTACATTTATTATACAGTTACATCAGTCCCTGCCCTCAAGGAGCTTACAATCTAAGGTTCCTAACTCGCATTTATACATACGCTTCATAGGGACAATTTAGACAGGAGCCAATTAACCTACCAGCATGTCTTTGTGGAGTGTAAAAGGAACCCGGAGTACCTGGAGGAAACTCACGCCGACACAGGGAGAACGTGCAAACTCCAGCCAAGAAATAGGAAGCAGGAGAAGGAAAAATAAGTGCCAGGGCAGTACTAATGCATTTTTAATAAATTTTCCTGACCTCTTAGGGCTAGGCAACCTTGGCCCTCCAGCTGTGGTGAAACTACAAGTCTCATGAGACCTTGCAAGACCATAACAATCACAGGCATGACTCCTACAGGCAGAGGCATGATGGGATTTGTAGTTTCTCCACAGATGAAGTGCCGAGGTTGCCTACCCTTATCTTAGACTTTTGTATCTAGAACACATAATTACTTCATATGAAAACTTGCTCTCACCACCATGATCTTTCATTACCTTGTACATTGTTTTTATATATATATATATATATATATATATATATATATATATATATGCTCTGACTGCAATGGCAGCCTTTAATGTGATTACATATCCAGGGGAAGCAGTTCCCACGGCACACCCTGAGTTAACCGCATCCCCTATTTAAACTTGCTGCCAGCGTCAGAGGATCAGCTGACGAAGGAGGCGTGGCTTAGCTTCTGAAACGCGATTGGCCAACACAGCGGTAGGCGGTTCCCCATCACCTCCACGCCGAGCAATCCAGCCGCGTCCTTACGAGATCCCTCGAGGCTTCAGCTCCCAGCTGACACAAGGTGCTCGTGGCACAACATCCCAAGGATACATAGTGGTTCTGTTCCCATGCTAAACGGGGTAAGCCCCCAACCTACTGAGCACTATGTCAGTGCATAACACTTTGTTTCAAAGTTTGCTTTTTTTTTTTTAAATTATTCAATGCTGCATCAGTACTGCCTGGTTCTTCTTTTTCTTTCTCCTGCTTCCCATTTCTTACAGTCTCCAGGTCCCCAGTCCATGCCTGAAGCAGCCTCGCAACCATCTGCAGCATTCACACCAAAGACATATTTAAAGGGGTTCACCCCCTAGAACTTTTTATCAAGATTGACTTTCTTGCATTTTTATTCAACATCTTCTATTCCTTTTAATGCCCACTTTATCACTAATCATACTCAAGAGTGTGTGGGGTTTTCACCACTCTTGCAACCATTAGGCTTTTTAGTCTCACACTATCGTTTTTGTGTGTGTGTGTGTGTGTTTTTCCTCTATGTTAAAATCCAGGCAGGTAGTGCTGTGGTTGGGATTTGAACCGATGACCCTAGTTCTGCTAGGCGGAAGTGCTAGCCACTTGGCCACTAAAAATATGTGTTTAATAAAATAACTGCTTAAATATCATGTAACATAAAAAAGCTACAACTACCACCATTTTATTCTCTAGGGTCTCTGCTTTCAGAAAATATGGGGCGGGGGGAATGGTAGTTTTTAGCAAATAATGCAGATTTTAACATTTGCGAAAATTTTTAAAATTGCGCCTGTAGACAGGTGCTTAATTTAGGTTTCTGGCACTTATAGGAGCAGAGAAAACAGAGTTGCTGTGTACATAAATACTGTTTAGATGAATTTGTGTTAACATTTAACTTTTTAATTATTTTTCTTTATTTTCCTATTACCTCATGTTTTTTTGTTTGTTTTCAGCCAGAGGAGATGACCAGACTGAGGAGCCTGAATAGGCAACTGCAAATAAATATAGATTGTACACTGAAAGAAGTTGATCTGCAGTCCAGGGGTAAAGATCAATCAAAGCGCTAATAAGTGTAACATTGAAACAATGTCACTGCCCTTTTTCCGGGTGTCTGTTTTTTTGTTTTTTATGGAGTTGCAGATAACCTAGAACTCCATTATGGGGATGATACATAAGTTAAAGTATATCTAAATCCAGAAACAAAAATGCAATATAGTGCAGCTTACCAGTCCTTGGATTTGGTGGCTGCATTCATTTTATTTTTAGTCAAAAAAAAATCAGCAAGTATAGAAAGTACCTGTTGCTCTTGCCACAAATGCAGTGTCCTTATCGCTTCTTGTGAGTTAATAATAAAATGCAAATATCCTTATCTTATGCAAATCACTAATTCCCAACCCCCATTTAATGGAGTGGAAGATATGTTTGAAACCTTGGTGGTCAAGCATGTCTCCCTCCATAAATGCAGTGGCGGTGAACCAAACTATTAGGGATTCTAAGGATTTGCCAGAGGAAATAAACATAATAATGTTATTTATATAGGATTTATATAGCTCCAGTTTGCAAAATGCTTTACAAAATTGAGGTAGAGGTTACAATTCATTGCAGGAGGGATGAGAAGACGCTGCTCCCTTGGAGTTTACAATCTTAAAGGAAGGGTCAAGGATAGAAAAGGTAATAGTGGTTAGGAATGACGAAGAGAAGGGATTTCAGGGATCACCTAAAGGCGGATAGGGTAGGAGAAAGTCAGACAGATTTGGGTAGGGAGCTCTAGAAGATGGGAGAGGCTCAGGAGAAGTCCTGGAATTTTGAGAATGGGAGGAGGTGACAAGTGAGCTAGAAAGCAGGCGGTCTTTGAGGGAGAAGCAAGGAGAACGGTTTTGTCGGTATTTTAAAACAAGGTCGGTGATGTAGCTCAGAATAGAGCTGTGAGTTTTTGTTTAGTATTTAGAATTTTTATTTGTGGCATGGGCAAAAGCCAATATACACTTTTATTTTAGTGTTGGCAGCAAGCACATATCGGGGTAATCATTTTGATGCACACGGTGCATGCATGCCTTTCATCTCAAAGTATGGTAAAAAGAAGAATCCACAGATAATAATATAATTGCAGCAAGTCAACATTTTGCTCTAAAAATACAGCTTTGCAGCACTTACTACATTTGAATTAAACATTTAAAGTGATTGTAAACGATCAACTTATAAAACAACCCATTCAGTTTAAAATGGACATGAAAGGCAAAACATTTGCGTATAGATATATATATATATTAAAAAAAAAACATAACTGATCACATTTCCTCTGTTCTCAGCTGCATAAGAGCTAGGGGGAGGAGAAGCAACAGCACACTGATCTTCCCAGTGAATGGCTGTGTGGGAGGGTGTCAGGACAAGACTGATCACTGGAGGAGAGCAGGCTGAGTTTCCAGCATAGCTAGAGAACTGACCGCAGTGTGTTCTGCATAGGCTTCATGTACACTGGCAGCTTCTAAACTTGAGTTTAGGAGCTTATGGCTTTTTTTGTGTTTTTTTTGCCAAAGCTCTTAAACTCAACTCCATAAAAGCCTGTACACATAGGCTTTTAGCGGGGTTTAGGAGCTGCTTCGGTTAGGTGAGGTTCAACCTCCCTCTCCTGAGCACGGAAGAATCGCGTTAAGGATAGGAACGTTTTGATTTGGCAGCCGCAGTAAAACGGGGAAAAAAAAGCAGCAAAATCGTAGCGCCGTTTTGCTGCGGTAATTGTAGACAGGGTGTACATGAATCCTAAGTGTGTTCAGTTTTAAATAGGAAAGCAGAGGTATTGGCAGGGACACCAGGGATTTCACATTAAGGCTCCATGCACACTAGCGTTTTTTGTTTTTGTTTTTTTTAAGCTAATAAAAAGGCAAAAAAAAATACTGGTAATAGCTTTTTGTAGTAGCGTTTCAGAAGCGTTTACGTTTTATTAGCGTTTTTGCAGTTCCTTTTAAAAACGAGAAGGGAAAAAAACGCTATTGGTAGCATTTAGGAGCGTTTCTGCTGGAAAAAACGCTCCAAGAAACTCAACAAAAACTATTTTTTTCTGCTCCTAGACTCTGAGGCTCAAAAAATACTAATAGCCTAAAGTATTGTGCATGGACACATAGGATAACAATATTAGCTTCTAGGAGCAGAAAAAAAATGCTTATTACCGCTTCTAGGAACAAAGGAAGCAATACAAAGTGAACAGGATACTTTCTCATACAAGTACAAGGTACAGCAGGCACATATCAGGAATATGACATTTTGGCTTTATATGTTCTTTAATTATGTGAAAGAGTAAATAAACTGTGTTTATGCATTAAAACGTTTAGATACTGGTTATTGTACCTTTTGTAATAGAATACAAACCAGATTTATAGTGTGAAGCTTTATTAACTAGTCTGATCTGAATGTTTAATTGGATTTAAAAAAAAAGTATTCTTCAGTAATGCAGCATTGTATAGCTTTATAAAAATATTTGCTTGTAATACAGAAATATCCTACAGATCAACATTTTCTTACCATTACAAATGTTTTGATGATGTCATTATAAAATTATTGAAGTGTCGGAGGTGGGCATTCATCAAAACTAACAAAATAGTGCTGTAGCTCATAGCAGCTAGTTTTCCAGTAGTCCATTTTTCCATCTGATCTCAATATAAATATTAACACCAGTGTGATGCCCCGTACACACGAGAGGTTTTCCCATCGGAAAAAAAAAAAACAATGGTTTTCCCGACGGAATTCCTCTCAAACCTGCCTTGCATGCACGTGGTCACACAAGTCCGGTGAACTTAGGACTACCAAGAACGCGGTGACGTAAAAGACTTTGAGCCGACAAAATGAAGTTCTATGCTTCCGAGCATGCGTCGAATTGTTTCCGAGCATGCGTGTGTTTTTTCCCGTCGGAAAAGCATACAGACGAATGGTTTTCCCGCTAGGATTTTTCCTGACGGGAAAAAAAAAGATCCTGCTCTTCTTTTTTTTTTTTTTTTTTTTTTTATTTTTTTTTACAGCCGTTTTCCTGTGGGGAAAAAGTCAGATTGGAGCATACACACGGCTGCGATTCCCATCCAAAAGCTCTCATCTGAGTTTTTCCGACGGGAAAACTGGTCGTGTGTACGGGGGCATGAGACATTTACAGTCTGCATATTTATTTTTAACACAAGTTTTTTTTCTCTTTAAAACATTCAGAGCGCATCCGTTTTCACAGCATTTTCTGTATCTAGTTTTAGCTTGCAGCCTTTTAAGCTACAAAGCAAATGTATTTTCATTATTTAATAAATCCAATGTTTGCCATCTCTCTGCACTTGGCTCTAGCATTACATTAATCTGTGTCTGCATTTCTGACACATCTGAACAGTCCTGGTGTATAGAAATGTAATCTGAATTACTCAAAATTGTGCACAGCTTAGTGAATGATTACAAAACTGTTTTTTATTAACTTGAGTCAAAGGAAATTAATTTGCAAGTGAACTGCAAAATCCTAATCTTAAGTATTCATTAAGATTAACTGGCTTTGCATTAAATCTTTTAACATCCTACATTAAACACTCAGTCTGTATTTGGTGCACAGCAGGTAATGGTCTCAAAAGCCCTTCAGTGAAAAGTCTGCAATTCATGTGATAATAAATTGTCCACTTGCTTGCATTTTCTTGGCTGGGTGATGAATGCTTTCACATAATGCTGGATTTTAAAATGTGAAACATGCACAAGCTGAGACTGTTCTTTAAAAAGCTGTCATTGCAGTGGGACATGTTGTCTTAAGAAAGGCGTATCATTTAACGTAGCAATATGAAGCATAGGCCCACTGTCAACAACTGTCAGTAAGTGTTTTCAATGTCAATAAAGGGTAACTTGGGAAGAAGGATATTTTTTTATGCGGAAAGTTGGTTATTTACAATTAAAGTTTGCATCGCCTGTCAGAAAAAGTCAGATGAGAGCTTTTGGTCGGGAATCCCGACCGTATGCTCCATCGGACATTTTCCAACAGGAAAACGGCCGGCAAAAGATAGAGAACTGGTTCTCTTTTTTCCCGTCGGGATATCCGACTGACTTTTTCCCGTCGGAAATCCCGACCGTGTGTGCGGGGCATTAGTTTTATGCAGAGTGCATAAGTCAGACTTGGCATTAGAATACCTTTTTTACCTTAAACTCTTCTGGAAATTCCTGCAAGCCAAATCAGTGCTTTAATAGGAGACATTGATGTAAGGAAGAACTCTGTGGAGCACTGTTTATATATTGACTGTACCCTGAGCAACATTTGCCTGCAGTTTCATAGGAACAACCACACTCTTTATGTGAAAACATCTAGTGTTTCGATGTTCCACATGGTTTTATCAGTTAATGAGATGTAGAAGCAAGAGAAAAGAAACAGTTGCAGTTTTCCACCACATTACAAGTTTCTCCAGGATAGGTTAGAACAACGAGCCAGTTTCCCAATTGGTGGGTTTTGCACTGGACACAAAATGTTTTATGTTTTTTTCTTTTACAACTTGCTGAACACACACAAACAAAACTTTACCATGAGCCGTAGATTAGAAAATGATTTCAGAGGTCCGACTTTCAACATTTTATTTAGGGTTCCTGGAGGGTAAAAAATTTGAGAAAGGCTGCCCATATCCTACCCAATTGGCTGTGCTTGTTCCCTTCAACCACTAGATGGTGTTGAGCATATTGCAGGTCTATTATCTGCAGCACCAGTAGACGCCCTTGTGAAAAAAAAACAAAAAAAAAACGGGGGGTATTTCTGGGTAGGATATATATATATATATATATATATATATATATATATATATATATATATTTCTTTCTCGTACATCACGGGACACAGAGCGACATAATCATTACTAATGGGTTATATAGTTACCGTCAGGTGCTGGCACTGGCAACTTCCAAAACCGGAAGTACCCTCCCCTATATAAGCCCCTCCCATCCGGGAGCACCTCAGTTTTTTGCCAGTGTCTAAGGTGTTGGCCAAGAAGAAACATGTGTTTTTCACTGAGCTTGCGTACAGGTTCTTTTGGGCCTCAGTAAGCTATTCCGGATCCGACCAAAAAAGCTTCATAGCTAAACGGTCGGTACCCGGGCCTTGCAGAGAAGAGCAAGGTTCTGCCTGTAATGCTTCTCTTAGGAGAGCTGGACCCTGGGATCCAGAGCTCTGGTCATACCCACGACCAAGATGTTTTCTGTGCAGGGTGCTATACAGGTCCAGGGGAGTGGAATCCTTGGGAACCCGGTCCCTGAAGGTTTGATTACAATGCCTGCCGTGATAGGTGAAGTTTGGGCTTTTGTGGACCAAACAAAGTCCTGCGGCGGGGAACAGGTAAGTGGGGGCCCCCAGGAACTTGGTTCTATTGGGGGACCCCCAAGCCTAATTTGTCTTTCTGTCTGTTACCTAACGGTATTCCCGCTAATATCTGTGCATGCCTGTAACTACTAAAAAAATGTAATAATTTTTAATGGTGGTCAAGAAAAAAAAAAAAAAAAAAGAGAATGTTTTTTTATATATGTTTAGTATATTAAACTGCGGTACCTGTGTTTGTCCACTAGAGGCCGCTGTGCAATGTTTTTCTTGTCATATGGACTAGTTTCTTCTCAGAGAGCAAAGTCCAGGCAGCTGGTGAGTTCTCCTACAGGAAACTGTTTCCTCTGCCATGTTGCAGTGTTCGTCTATCCCCCGGCCTGCGGCAAAGGGGGCCCTGGCTCCTGTCCCTGGTTTCCATGTTTGAAAATTAGCGCCGAGGCGCACGTGGCCGCGCGCGTGCGCGTGCACGCGCCTCTATATATAGAGGTGGCCGGAAAAAGGGGCGGGGCCTGGGGGATGACGCTCTGTGCGCGCCGCAGCGCTTCTGCGCATGTGCGGGCGTCCCAGCAGGTTTTTAAAAAGCCACATTATTGCAGATAAGCTGGTTATGAAGTACAGAGACAGAGCTGGCAACATTTAAAGGCATACAGCATAGCGGTTGATACAGGCATCCCCTAGAAAGGCACATTAGTAGACACCAACTGTGATATAGCAGCAATTGTGCTAGACTATTCTCAGTAAAAGTGGTGTATTACGGCTGGAATACCTCAGCTTTAGGCTTAGGAATATGCCGTCCAGTAGCTCCGGAACTGAATCTTCCAGGAAGCGAAGGGGGTCTCATCGGGCTCTGAGGATCTTGGGCATACTCCTGCTGCACCAGTCTCCCCTGAAGTTCAGAGGTAAGTGACCGTAGAGACCCCGCAGGGTACTTGGTACTGTGGCTGTCCTCAGTTCACCTGCTCCTGTGTATGTAACAGAGGAGGTTTTTTCCTCAGCTCTGGGAGGATTAGAGAGAGATTGTCAACATTTATCGCTGCCTCCCTGTCAGGGAAAGCACGCCCGATCTCCGTCTCCTCCTTCAGAGTGCCTGTTAGCAGAGCAACAGTCCCATACAGGGATCGACCTGCCTGAAGGGGATCAGGATAAGGTTGATTCTGTTATAGAGGAATCAACAGTGGGGGAACCTTTTCTCAGCATCTCAAGCTGAAAGATTATGGGTTCAGTCTCTGACTAACATGGTCCGATCAGCATTTAAAAATGCACCTTGCGGAACCATCAACCACTACTGTATCCTCGTTGGGGTCGCTAGAAGCCCCCAGACTGTTTGTTCTTTTCCACTTCACCCTTTACTGAAAGGGCTCATTTACCAGGATTGGGAACGTCCTGAGAAAATATTTATTCCCCCAAGAGATTTCCGGTGGTCTATCCCATGGAGGATAAGTTCATCAAAAAAAAAAAAAAAAAAAAAAATGGAAGGTCCCTACAGTGGACGCAGCCATCTCTTGTATGTATAAATCACTGACATGTCCAGTGGATAATGTCCAAATGTTCAAGAACCCAATAGATAAAAGATTGGAGTCCTTATGAAAATCTGCTTGGTGATACAACCAGCAGTAGCAGCTATTGGGGTCTGCTAAGCAGTGAAGGATCAGTTGAAACAGGTCTTGAGGGACTTGACAGATCAGCAGGCTTTGCCCTAGCTGATCTACCTAGAGCCTTAGGCTTTGCGGTTGATGCCATAGAGGATTCAGTCCATCAGGCCTCCCGCCTTACGCTGTCTATAGTACATATGCGTAGGCTCCTATGGCTCAGAAACTGGTCTGCTGAAGCTCCCTGTAAAGAATGGCTGGTTAGCGTCCCATTTCATGGTGAACGCTTATTCAGGGAAAACCTGGACAAATATATCCAGAAAATTTCCAGCGGTAAAAATACGCTCTTGCCGGTTAAAAGCAGAGTTAGAGGTCCCTCTTTAAGAGGCCGGCTTCTCCAGTCCCTGGGGCATCGGCTGTGTAACAGTTCCGACGGCCTCCTCGGTCAAATCCCGGGGGTAAAAAACAGGGACAATAGCAGGGTAATAAGAAACCCTGGGTCAGGGGAGGTACAAAACCTCCCCCAAAGTGAAATTCATTGAAGCCCCCACTCAGTCGGGTGGGGGGAGGACTCCAGTTGTTCGCAAGAGACCTGGCGGGACACGATCAAGACAGATAGGTGCTCTCCGCAGTAGGTTTGGGATACAGTTTGGAGTTAAAAGACTCTCCTCCTTCCCATTTTTTGAGGTCAAACGTGCCAAGGGATCCCCGGAAGAGAGAGTCCCTCCTGTTGGCACTAGAACAACTATTGCTCCAAGGAGTAATTATGGAGGTTCCCCTGGAAGAATGAGGGTTCGAGTTTTACTCAAACCTCTTTACAGTCCCGAAGCAAACGCGGTCGGGAGGCCCATATTAATTCTAAAAGGGCTATACAAATTCCTGTATATCAGGACTTTCCGATGGAGTCGATCCGATCGGTGGCCACTGCCCTACAAGGGGAGGATGGGTTAGCCACGATCGACATCAAAGATGCTTATTTGCACATTCCCATCTTTCCAGTCCACTAAAAATTTCTACGCTTTGCAGTAGAAGGGCGCCATTTTCAGTTCAGAGCCTTACCCTTCGGTTTGGCCACAGCACCACGAGTGTTTACAAAAATTCTGGCCCTTTATTGGCCAATCTAAGAACACAAGGTGTAATGATAATGGCATATCTGGATGACTTGTTGCTGATAGACCACTCAGTGAAAAAACTAGACGTGGTCGTTCACAGGACGTTCAAGTATCTGGAATCTCACGGTTGGATTATCAACCGAGACAAGTCAGCCCTAAAAACCAGTCAAAAGTCTGGAATACTTGGGGCTAAGGTTGGATTCAGGCCAGAGAAAAATATTCTTGCCTCGAGGAAAGGTGTTGTCTTTGAAAGATTTGATCCACTTAGTGGGTACAAAAAAGACAGCCGTCCATACGCCTGTATATGAGGCTGCTGGGAAAAATGGTGGCATCATTCGAAGCAGTACCCTACGGTCAATTCCATTCAAGGAATTTGCAAGGGGCCATACTGTCAGCCTGGAACAAAAAAGTTCAGGCCCTAGACTTACAATGTCCTTGTCCCCTTCCGTTCGCAAGAGCCTCCGTTGGTGGTTGGTTCCCCAGAATCTGGAAAAAAGAAAATCCTTCAGTCCGATTTCTTGGAAGGTGGTCACTACAGATGCCAGCCTTATAGGCTGGGGAGCAGTATTGGAGCAATAGTCTCTCCAGGGCAGATGGTCGGATGCAGAAAAGGCCCTGCCCATCAATCTCTTAGAGATACGAGCGGTATGCCCTAGTAGCATGGACATCCAAACTCCAAGGGTCCCCTGTCAGAATTCAATCAGACAATGCCACAGCAGTGGCATATATCAATCATCAGGGGGGCACCAGGAGTCGTGCAGCCCAGAGGGAAGTAAATTACATCCTGAAATGGGCAGAAAAATATGTCCCAGCCATATCTGCGGTATTCATTCCAGGAGTGGAGAATTGGAAGGCGGACTTTCTAAGTCGCCAGCAATTAGGCCCAGAGGAAGGGTCCCTTCACCCCGAGGTTTTCTGGACAATATGTCAGCGGTGGGGAACATCGGATGTAGATCTTCTAGCATCCAGATTCAACGCAAAGGGGGACAGGTTTGTCTCTCGGACAAGGGATCCCCTAGCTTGCGGCTCGGATGCCCTAGTGTTCCCTTGGGATCAGTTCAAGCTGATATATGCATTCACACCGCCAATGGTTACCTCGATTACTCCGCAGAATCAGGGTAGAAAAGAAACCAGTGATTCCGGTGGCTCCAGCGTGGCCCCGAAGAGCGTGGTACGCGGAGATTGTAAAATTTCAGTGGGGAGTCCTTGGACTCTCCCACGTCGTCCGGCTTTCGCAAGGACTGATATACCACCCTTCCTTACCAGCCCTAGGTTTGACGGCCTGGCTATTGAAGCCCACATTCTAAAAAAGAGAGGGCTCTCTAATGCTGTGGTATCTACCATGATCAATGCCAGGAAGCCGGTATCCAGGCAGATCTACTATAGAATCTGGAAGGCGTACATCGCGTGGTGTGAGGCCAAGAAATGGCATCCACATAAGTACGTAATAGGTAGGATTCTGGACTTCCTACAGTGGGCTGTAGATAGGAAGCTTGCCTTGAGTACTATCAAGGGTCAGATTTCGGCCTTGTCAATATTTTTTCAAAGGCCCTTGGCTTCGCATTCACTAGTCAAAGCCTTTATACAAGGAGTGATGCGTATTAGTCCTCCGGTTAATATTCCCATATGTCCATGGGATCTAAACTTGGTTCTGTCGGTTCTACAGAAACAACCATTTGAACCATTACAGCATATTTCCTTAGTGCTTCTCACCAGGAAATTGATTTTTTTTAGTAGCCATTTGTTCGGCTAAAAGAGTATCGGAATTAGCAGCTATGTCCTGTAAGGAGCCATATCTGGTTATCCATAAGGACAGAGTAGTGTTACGTCCTCATCCAGCCTTTCTTCCTAGGGTGGTATCGAGGTTTCATTTGAACCAAGATGTGGTTCTTCCTTCTTTTTTCCCCAAGCCTACTTCGGTAGAGGAAAAGTTATTGCATTCTTTGGATGTAGTAAGAGCAGTTAAAGCTTATCTAAAAGCCACTGCTCAGATTCGCAGAACGGATACTTTGTTTATTCTGCCGGAAGGCCCCAGAAAGGGTCAGGCAGCGTCAAAATCTACTTTAGCCAAGTGGATTCGACAGGTCATAATACAAGCCTATAGCTTGAGAAGTAGACCGCCTCCGTTCAAAGTTAGAGCGCACTCCACGAGAGCAGTTGGAACTTCATGGGCAGTGCATCACCAGGCCTCCCTGGCTCAAGTCTGTAAGGCCGCAACATGGTCTTCAGTACACACGTTTACTAGGTTCTACCAGGTGGACGTTAGAAGTCAGGAGGATGTCGCCTTTGGGCGCAGTGTGTTGCAGGCCGCAAAAGATCCTCATGTCTGATAGCGCTCAGCTTATATATGGTGTATCCCCCCCCTCATTTGGCATTGCTTTAGGACATCCCATTAGTAATGATTATGTCGCTCTGTGTCCCGTGATGTACGAGAAAGAAAATAGGATTTTTATAACAGCTTACCTGTAAAATCCTTTTCTTGGAGTACATCACGGGACACAGAGCTCCCGCCCCTCTTTGGGGACACTTATTGCTTTGCTACAAAACTGAGGTGCTCCCGGATGGGAGGGGCTTATATAGGGGAGGGTACTTCCGGTTTTGGAAGTTGCCAGTGCCAGCACCTGACGGTAACTATATAACCCATTAGTAATGATTATGTCGCTCTGTGTCCCGTGATGTACTCCAAGAAAAGGATTTTACAGGTAAGCTGTTATAAAAATCCTATTATATATATGTGTATATATATATATATATATATATATATACACACATAACTAATTGCCAGAGGTTCTCATTTGCTTTTTCAGGCATTAGCAGGTTTAAAAGACATTTAAAGATGGAAAAAAAAAAAAGTAACACTAACGTGGTCTCTAGAAAGATAATGCACAAATGCATTGTTTTCCTTCTCTTTTCACAGTCCCCATTGGTGCTGTAGGTTCATTCCTCCTTGGGGTGCCTTTTTGTAGAAAGCAAGTACAGTGTTAAAGAGGCACCGGGGCATGCACGTTCCTATCTGGCCCTGTCCCGGGTTGTGTGCATCCATAGACACACAGTGGCGATAAGCCATGCCTTTTTTTCCTCCTCAGAGCCTAATGTTCCACTTCCCGTAGTTTCTCCTATAAAAGTATTCAGGAAGGAGTGGTACTGGAGCAGGAGTTGGCACTCGAGTGGTGACATGGACCCATTACATATTTTAGGAACGGGGAAGGAGAGGTAGGACAAGTAGTAGAGCTAAAAACATATATACTTTATATTTTGACATATTTACACCATAGCTGTGCAGTTGTACAGTATATTACAATTTTGGCTAATTCTGGATTTACCACCTCTTAGTTTCAGTGCCAGTGTGCTCTTGTGCAATTAAACAACTTTGTGCATTATGGGCCAACTGTGTAGGAGTGAAGACCTTATTCTTCAACTTAGTCTAAAATACAGTATAGTGTCCACTACAAGTTAAACCTTTTATGTACTTGTTTAAACTGAATGCATTAAAATTATATTTTTTTAAAAGCTTGCGCATTTATGATATTGTTACCTTTTTTTTAAAAGTGGTAAACCTCTTGAAATGAAAAATGAACAAATCATGTGCTTCTATAGTGTGTCCTTGCCTTGGTCCAAGGCACATACTGTGATTTCTGTCTCCTTTTTCACTCCTCTGCTATCTGCAGGAGTCACTTCTGAGTTTTGGACACCAGGCAATCGGGAGACAGCCCCCAACACACGCAAGTGATTGACAGCCTCAGCTATTCATATTTCCCTATGAGACTTCGTAGAGGGGGGTGCATCTATTACCTCCATTCAAGTCTCGGATATATGCTGTGCTGTGTGACATCAGATCCCCACCCCCTGCCTTCTGCAACTCAGAAATGCTGTATAAAATGTGTGCTTTAGGAGTCTATAGATGACAAAAGGTCCAAATAAACAGGTACAACTTATGTGAGAGGATTTGTTTCATCTGTGTATCACTTGAGGCTGGTCACTTAAGTGGGTATAGTTAAGGATTGACAAAAACTTTAGGCATAGAAAACAAGAGTAATTTATAATTGGGAATTTCTTATTCCTTTTTTCTGTTTTGGATGTTGAGCTAAATTTACTACATGCAGACTTGTAGTTAACTGATTTGTTTTATAGGTGTGGGAAAGCTTGATTTGAGCAACTTCTATGATAACATAGCTCCCGGTCCTGCTGTACCCCCAAACACTTGTAAAAAAGGTAAGTGGCCTGTTGCTTTAGTTTTTCATATGAATGAAATACTCCTTGCTAGTTCCGTGTTGGCATATCAGTAGACTCTTGTGGTTAATTAATGCTATTATATACAGGTGAAACTCGAAAAATTTGAATATAGTGCAAAAGTTAATTTCACTAATGCAACTTAAAAGGTGAAACTAATATATGAGATAGACTCATTAGATGCAAGATAGTTCAAGCCGTGATTTGTCATAATTGTGATGATTATGGCTTACAGCTCATGAAAACCCTAAATCCACAATATCAGAAAATTGGAATATTGTGAAAAGGTGCAATATTCTAGGCTCAAAGTGTCCCACTCTAATCAGCTAATTAAGCCATAACACCTGCAAGGGGTTCCTGAGCCTTTAAATGGTCTCTCAGTCTGGTTCAGTAGGAATCCCAATCACGGGAAAGACTGCTGACCTGACAGTTGTGCAGAAAACCATCATTGACACCCTACATAAGGAGGGAAAGCCTCAAAAGGTAATTGCAAAAGAAGTTGGATGTTGCCAAAGTGCTGTATCAAAGCACATTAATAGAAAGTTATGTGGAAGGGAAAAGTGTGCAAGAAAAAGGTGCACAAGCAGCAGGGATGACCGCAGCCTGGAGAGGATTGTCAGGAAAAGGCCATTCAAAAGTGTTGTGGACTTTCACAAGGAGTGGACTGAGGCTGGAGTCAGTGCATCAAGAGCCACCACACCCAGACGGATCCTGGACATGGGCTTCAAATGTCATATTCCTCTTGTCAAGCCACTCCTGAACAACAAACAACGTCAGAAGCGTCTTACCTGGGCTAAAGAAAAACAGACCTGGTCTGTTGCTCAGTGGTCCAAAGTCCTCTTTTCTGATGAGCGCAAATTTTGCATCTCATTTGGAAACCAAGGACCCAGAGTATGGCGGAAGAATGGAGAGGCACACACTGCAAGATGCTTGAAGTCCAGTGTGAAGTTTCCACAGTCTGTGTTGATTTGGGGAGCCATGTCATCTGCATGTGTTGGTCCACTGTGCTTCATTAAGTCGAGAGTCAACGCAGCCGTCTACCAGGAGATTTTGGACCACTTCATGCTTCCTTCCGCAGACGAGCTCTATGGGGATGCTGACTTCATTTTCCAGCAGGACTTGGCACCTGCCCACACTGCCAAAAGCACCAAAACCCATTTCAGTGACTGTAGGATTACTGTGCTTGATTGGCCAGCAAACTCGCCTGAGCTGAACCCTATAGAGAATCTATGGAGCATTGCCAAGAGAAAGATGAGACATGAGACCGAACAATGCAGAAGAGCTGAAGGCCGCTATTGAAGCATCCTGGTCTTCCATAACAGTGCCACAGGCTGATAGCTTCCATGCCACGCCGCATTGAGGCAGTAATTGCTGCAAAAGGGGCCCAAAACAAGTACTGGGTACATATGCATGCTTATACTTTTCAGAGGTCTGATATTGTTGTTTGTACAATCCTTGTTACTCTTTCGTTCATGGACGGACACAGCTTCCTATTGACAAGTGGGTATTATCCTTCATTTAGGAGTGACTAGGCAGAAAACATGTAGAAAGTGTTAACACACCACACCCTCTACAGCACCGCCCAGGGGGTGGACCCTCTGGGTATAATCCTTCTCTCTGCACCTCGCAGATCAGTTTTTTTTCTGCCTAGTAAGGAACGTGGCTCCCTTCGGGCCCACTGGTCCGGGGGATTTTTTTCTATGTTGGTTTTTGTTTCCTGCGATCTTCGATCAACTGCCGACTGGGTGACAGGGTGGATCCCAGATTCTTGTAGTCTCCCCAGTTTCGGGCATCGAGCGTGTGCCGACCCTAGCTATGCGCTGGGTTTTCCACGACATGCCCGTCGCTCCACGGATGGCCAGTGAGCTTCGCGCTCCAGGGCATGCAGATGATCGTTCTCTGGGGCTCAATCACAGCATGCCAGGCCGACAGTCACCTCCGTGCGCGGAAGATCTGTCCGGAATGTCTTCCAGCATAATCCATGCAGGAAAGGTAAGTAGCTCCCCTGCTTCGGCAGGGTGACTTGGCTGGACATTCCTGGAGAGATCAAGTGGTTGTGGCCCTTTCTTTCCTCTCTCCCTGCCTTCCCTCCTCCCTGGGCTCTGGCTAAGGCTGGTTGCTGGGGATCACCTGGGGGGCTCCATCTGGAGTGGGGCTGCGCTATAGCTGTCATTAAAAATTTCATTTTTTTTTGCTTACCTGTGTGGCTTCTCCCTCCATGCTGTCGGCGCCCATTTTCTGGTGGTCCACGCCTGTTTGGCCTCTGGTGACTGTCCGGCGCCCATTTTCTAGTGGTCCACGCCTGTTTGGCCTCTGGTGACTGTCCGGCGCCCATTTTCTAGTGGTTCACGCCTATAGTTATATACCGCCACTCGGCGGCCATTTTCTTGTGGTTCGCGCCTGTATGTATGTACCGTCACTCAGCGGCCATCTTTTTGTGGTCCGCAGCCGCTTTTGCCTCTTGACGGCTCGGCGGCCATTTTTCTTATGGTTCACGCCTGTATGTATATACCGCCACTCTGCTATCTTTTTGTGGTCCCCAGCCGCTTTTGCCTCTATTGACGGCTCGGCGGCCATTTTCTAATGGCCCACATTGGTTTCGATATGGCCGCTTGGCAGCCATTTTGCGGAAGTTTTCGGCCTCTAGGGTGTATTTCACTGGCGTAAAATCATACAGAGAAACGCTGATAAGGATCAGACTGACAAAGGCAGCGGTGGGAAAGCATCTCAGGTGGGAGCAGACGGCGGCAATAGTGGTACCGTTCTAAGGGTGGTGAGTCCTCTGGGAGACCCTGCATCTCTGTAGCAGCTAGGAGGGTGGCCTAATGATACCTTGCCTGGAGTCCCTGTCGGTGTCAGGCGCGTGGGTCAGCATGATGTCAGAAGCAGATGTCTTCTTCCCTGAAACTCCTGAGTTGGCAACTGGTGCCCCTGATGTATCTGTGGATCTTCTGGGGATAATTCTGATGCAGAACCAGGCCCGGCTGTGGCTCAGGGCCCGGATTCTGATGCATCAGAGACTGCAGACCGTGACCGGTCGGACAGTGAGAATGACTCCAAGTCCAGGTCAGCACGCGAAAAGGCTTTCGTATCTGACCCTATCACTGCAAAATTGGAGAATGCTGCAGAAGCAGCAGAGACACCGGTCCCCTTTGGGTTCCGTAAACCAGCCCGCACTGCTAAGGTGTTTTCTTATCTTGATAAGCCTTTGTACAAGGAGTGGGTAAACCCACTGAGGGTTTTTGCACCCCCAAAAAATTTGCGGTTCGGTACCCCTTGAGTTTCCTGAAAAAATGGACCTCTCCCCCGATAGTGCACCCCCTGTGTCCAGACTTAACAAGTTACCACGATTTCAGTGGAAGGGGCTCCTGTCTTCAGGGACACTCGCTACCTATGCACAGTGGGGGGCTCAGCGGTGCATCCAGCATTGGCTGGGGTTTTCTGATGTCTCGGACACTGAGTAGGAAAAGATGCTACTCCAGGGGTTAAAATACGGGAGACTCCTCCGAATGAGGTAGCTCTGGCCGACCAGTTGGTACAGGGCCTTAAGTCTGTCTGCGAGTCAGACATGGATACTATCCCCTTGCTGTCTTGGGCCTCGGTTTATGCAGTGGCGTTAAACCGCCTGATCTGGCTAAGGTGCTGGTCTGCGGACCAATCTTCCAAGAAGGCCCTGTTGGATCTGCCCTTTAAGGCGACAGACTTTTTGGGGCCCCCCTGGATGACATCATTAAAGATGCCACAGGAGGTAAGAGCACGTTGCTTCCGCAATCCAAATAAGGTAAGGAGCCACGCCATAGGCAAGGGCCTCCTTCACCGCGCACAAGCGGTTCTTTTGTCCGCCTAGTCCTGCAGGTAAACGACCTCATGCCGATAAAGCGCCTGCTGAGGGACAGAAGCGTCCCTGGGTTCGCAAGCCCAACCTTGCTTGCCTACCGAACAGTTTTTTTTCCCTCTAAACCGCCAGCTTCAGCCGACTTTTCTGGAAGCCCTATAGGGGGCGGTCTAAGACCTGCTGATACGCAGGGTGGGCCTTCCTGTCTTAGTACAGGAACGGGTTCAGGGGTTCTGCTCAAATCTGTTCGTAGTGCTGAAGGAGGGGGTTCGTCCAATCTTGTATCTCAGTACCCTCAACTGCTTTGTGAAGGTACAAAGATTCCGGAAACGAGTTGGCTCGCTCTGTTGGTGCTGCCCTCCATCCGGGGTATTTTCCGGCATCCTTGATCATCAAGGACGCATGCTTGCATGTCTCCATATGCACCAGGCATCAGAGATGTCTGCTTTGGCGGCCGGTGAAGACCACTACCATTGTTGGCTCTCCCCTTTGGCCTGGCATCGGCACCAAGGGTGTTCACCAAGGTGCTTGCCCCGATTCTGGCCCTAATAAGACAGCGTGGCATCGCTATCATGGGCAACTTGGACCATCTTCTTCTGCGGGTCAATTCAAACTCAAAATTAGAAGTGAGCGTGTCTATAACTTGTCAGACCCGCCGATACTTGGTTGAGTGCTGAACACTCAGAACTCAGTATTGGTACCGTCCCAACTCCTAGTGTATCTAGGGTTGATTCTGGACTCCTCAGAGGCGAAAGTTTTTTTCTCCCTATGGGAAAGTTGCAGACCCTTCGGGCTGCGGTGCGGCAGTTGACATCCCAAAGATGGTTTCACGCCACATTTGCAGGCGAGTCCTGGGCCTCATGGTAGCCCCCTTCGAGGCAGTACCATAGGCACTATTTCACACGTGAGTGTTACAGAAGGTAACTCTGTCCTGGAGGATCAAGTGCCCTTCATCCCTGGATTATCAAAATCTGGGTGAGCCACCTAATCAGGACCTCCCTAGTTGGTGGCCGACATCACCGGCATTTCTGTCTGGGAAGACGTTCCTTCCTTTTTACTGGATGGGGATTGTAACGGCACACCAAGTATGAAAGGGGTTAACGCCGTTTAGGATATTCCCTTTCCAAACACAAGGCAGCTACTGACACTCCATAGTCAGGCGAACAAGATCTATACTGATAATTCCCCCCTAATCACGAGACACAGCTCTGTTTTCAGGTTCCAAACAGGGAATGAATCTTTATTACAAGCACATGGTAACACACTTCTCTTCAAAACACTTCCCTCCTATCCTTGGGAAACAGGGTGGGTTGAACTGTCCAATGACAATGGTGATACAAGTCAGGTGTGTTCAAACTTCTCCTTCAGTAAACAGTCTTAGCAGGAGGGGTTGCTGGAGTGATTTCCCCCCCCCCCCTTTCCTCACAGCAAGACACTTAAATATCCCATAATAGGCAGCCAGACTGTCTACCAGCTCCAATCCACATCACCACAAACAACAATGAAAAGGTCTTTGGAAGCTAGTCTGGATTTAATCTACATTACACAGGCACAGGTGGTTGAAGTTGAACACATCAACATCTCTCAATTAACCTGTTGAGTTCAGAATCAAACAACCAGTAAATAGTCCTTTACAGATATTCTGGGGAATATTGTGGATTAATATTACAGACCCATTTTAAAGCAATCCAAGACATCTTCTCAATGTCCATTATTTTCTGGCTCATACTTTCTAAGAACTTCTGGGTTCCACGGGCCCACCCGTTACATCTCTCCCCTTTCGGCAGGAGACTAACACAGGAGGAGACCCCAGATGGGTTGACTCCGAAGTTAGTCCATAGTTCCATTCCTCGAATGCCTGGACAACCCATCAGCATTGCCATTTTGCTTACCGGGTCAGTAGCTGATGGTGAAGTTGTAAGGTTGCAGGGCGAATAATGGAATTCAGTTCTGGAGCAGTCACTTGCTTTGCTCTCTCAATGGCTCCCAAAACTTGTTGCTGATGCTCTTGGGTGAGGTAAGGCAAAACCTGGGCGCAAATCCAATTTAACCTTTTTGACAATTTCAGCCTGTTTGTGCATTTCAATGTGCAAGCCATGGGACATCTCATAATACATGATGTAGTGTCGTGTGTCGTTGCATCTCCGATTTCTCACTTGTCACATTCCAATTTTAGACTGTGATGTTGTGCCTGATCTAAGGTACATGTCGGGGAAGATGGTGTTACCTGGGTCTCGGCAGCAAGCGGGTCGGTTCCAGCAGCACGGGTCTGGGCACAGGTAGTCACTGGGTTGGCTTCAGCGGGGCCCATCGGGGCCTAAGCAGAAACGAGGGGGGCCAAATCATTCCCCAGTAGTACATCCGCTGGCAAATCCTTCATCACCCCCACATTCACGTGTCCCGAACCAACCCCCCAATCCAGGTGAACACGGGCAATGGGTAGCCGGGAGACTGTGCCTCCCGCTACTCTTACGGCTACAGTGTCTCCGGTATGTTGGCTCTCTGGGATGAGGTTCTTCTGTAGTAGGGTCATGGTGGCGCCAGTATCACATAGGCCATTGGCTACCTTTCCATTGACCCAGACAGTCTGCCTGTGTTGCTGCCGGTTGTCCCGGGTAGCTGCTTGTATTGGATCAGCCTCGTGCAGGACGCCCCAATGTTCTTCCTCCTCAACACAGTGGGCCGCAGGCATGGATGTGTGGGGGTTCCCCCTTGCTGGCTGTCTCCATGACTGGGACTGCCTGACTGGATTCAACGGACAGTCTGGCTTTTTGTGCACCTAGCTGTTTACACCCGAAACACCTGATGGATTGTGAGTAGCCCTGGGACTTGAACCTGGGCTGCTGAGAATAAGTGGCCGCTGGAGGTGGTGCTGATCGATAATCCACCCGAGCTGTTGTCTTGACCACAGGGTTATCAAGTTTTCGGGCGTCTGTGTATTTGTCCGCCAGGCGAGCTGCTTCAGGCAAGGGGAAAGGTTTTCGGTCCCAGACCCACTCTGACTTCCAGGGACAGTTTGTCAAAGAAGTGCTCCAGCAGGAACACCTGCAGCACCTCTTCCCCGGATTCTGCTTGGCATCCAGCGACCCAGTGGGATGCCGTGCGGTGTAGGCGGTTTACGAGTCTCCGGTCTGCTTGCTCGTCTCTCGGAACCACCTCCGGTATGCCTCCGGTGTGACGGCATACCTGGCCAAAAGTGCTGCTTTTACCAGTCCATAGTTCATAATATCCTCGTCTGGGATGGCCCTGAACGCTTCACTGGCCCGGCCGGACAATTTCCCAGAGACAATATGGTAACCCATTCCTCTGTGGGCACCCGATGTAGGGCACATTGCCGTTCAAAATTGGCAAGGTACCCATCAATCTCCCCTTCAGTTTCAATGACATTTTTAAAAGCAGCAAAATGTATCTCTCCTTTCAGTTGGTGCTGCTCTGACTTCTGCTGCTGCAGAACGTCTTTGCTGTAGCCAATTTGCGTCCACAGCCGCTATAACTCGGTCTATGATCTCCGCTGTAGGGTTAGGACCATAATGTGCCAGTCTTATGTTAACAGCCCAATCAAAACTTGCCTCTTCGTGTGTCCTGTTTGTTACGCTGGGTCTTTCGGTTATGTTGGGTCTTTCAGCTCCATCCATTTAGACTAATTCTGCAATAATGTCCCTCTTCTTACGGTTGTTGGCCGGTCGGCCCCGGTTCTCCAGTAAGTCCTTGAGGGTAGAGTGCTTTAGCCGTTCCTACTGTGCTTCCATTGTCCTTTGTCCTCTTTTAGCTGTCCTTTATAGGCTGTGGAATCATCCCACTGCTTGCCAACAATTGTAACGGCACCCCAAGTATGAAAGGGGTTAACGCCGTTTAGGATATTCTCAATGTCCATTAATTTCTGACTCATACTTTCTAAGAACTTCTGGGTTCCACGGGCCCACCCGTTACAGGGGTCACGGCGGACTCCTGTCTTCCCGGTTGCAGAGGAGTCTGAGGAGCTCAGTCTACCTGGGTCGCTGGACTCTGGAGGAATCCCACTTGCAGATCATTGGCCTGAAATCAGGCCAATGCCTCTCCACATGGTCTCAGAGGCAACAAGGGCATCCAGTCGGACAAACGCCACAGTGGTGGCGTATGTCAATCTTCTAGGAGGAACAAGCAGCTCTGCTGCAGCATCGGAGGTCGCTCACCTCCTAAGGGGGGCAGAAAGGAGCATACCAGGCCTGTCAGCCGTATACATTCCGGGTGTGGGAAACTGGCAGGCGAACTCCCTGAGTTGCCAGATGCTGGACCAAGGAGAATGGTCTTTACACCCGGAGGCGTTTCAGCTCCTTTACCAGCGGGGAAGCACGCCAGTCGTATATCTTCTGGCTTCTCCACTCAATCGGAAGGTATTGAGGTTGTGGCCAGGTCAAGAGACCCAGGGGCAAACACGACAGATGCGTTGATGGCACTGTGGAGTCAGTACCGGCTAATCTATGCCTTTCTTCCTCGGAAGCTCCTTACTCATCTGCTTCGCAGACAGGAGGCAGAGAGGATTACAATGGTCCCAATTGCTCTGAATTGGCCTCGGCGTCCTTGGTACGCCGATCTAGTGCGTCTGGTAGCAGACGCCTTTTGTCATCTACCGCTAAGAAGGACCTGCTGTCGCAAGGTCCCATACGCCATCCTGTTTTTTTATAGCCACTGGCTTAGGGGCATGGCTTGAGAGCCAGGTGCTAAGAGACCAGGCCTGTCAGACTTGGTGATCTCTACCATGAGGAATGCTCGGAAATCATCCCCTAGGAAGATTCCCATCGCACTTGGAAGACCTGCATATCCATTTGTGAGGAAATAAGGTGGCATCCACGTACTTATTTGGTTCCAGAGTCCTGTTCTCGGCAGGGAACGGGCCAAAAATGTTACTTTAAGTACAATTAGGGGGCAGGTATCTGCCCTGGCTGTCTTTTTCAACGACCCCTGGTGGCTCACTCTCTAGTGAGAACGTTTTGTACAGTGGGTTCGGCAGGCGGCCCCTCCAGTCCACCCTCCACTACCTCCGTGGGGCTTGTGTAGTAGACGTCCCTTTGGCGTCTACCACTACGAGAGGACCTGCTGTCGCAGGGTCCCATATGCCATCCTGCTTGCAGTCAATGGCTTTAACAGCATGGCCTCTAAGTGCCTCAGAAACCACAGTTTGAGAACATCAGGGAGATTCCCTTGACACTTTCTCAGAAAGTGGTCCCTTTGGTGGCTGTTATGCCAGTAAGATGGTTTTCTGAGCCGGCAGCCTTGTCTTGCAAGGCTCCTTATCTGATCTTCCACAAGGATAGGTGGTGCTGCGTCCGCAGCCTTCTTTTCTTACTAAGGTCGTTTAGACTTTCCATCTCAAGGAAGACATTGTACTGCCATCCTTGTGTCCTCATCCGTCGAATCCTAGGAGACGACGTTGTATTTTTGGCCGCTGTCCGAGCTCTGAGAGCATCAAGCGTCTGTTTCACCAGGTGTGTAAGGCGGCGACCTGCTCGTCCGTTCACACTTTAACTAAACTTTACTAGTTGATGTGTGTGCATCTTCGGATGCTTCTTTCGGCCGCAAGGTATTGCAGGTGGCTGTTTAGAGTTGCAACTCCTCCGTTGAGGAGCTCCGTTTTGTTTTGGGGTGAAGTTGTTTTAATGCTGTTCCCACCCCTCGTTTTGACACTGCTTTGGGACGTCCCACTTGTCAATAGGAAGCTGTGTCCGTCCATGAACGAAAGAGTAAATAGGATTTTTTTTACTCACCGTAAAATCCTTTTCTCTGAGTTCATGGACGGACACAGCACCCACCCCTCGTTTTTAAGTTTGTACTGCTTTTTGACGAACTGATCTGCGAGGTGCAGAGAGAGGGATTATACCCAGAGGGTCCGCCCCCTGGACGGTGCTGTAGAGTGTGTGGTGTTAACACTTTTCTACAAGTTTTCTGCCTAGTCACTCCTAAATGAAGGATAATACCCACTTGTCAATAGGAAGCCGTGTCCGTCCATGAACTCTAGAGAAAAGGATTTTACGGTGAGAAAAAAATCCTATTTTTATTGATTGCGTGTAATATTCAAATTTTCTGAGATTGTGGATTAAGGGTTTTCATGAGCTTCCTTCTCTTCTGCCGGCGATTCTGCGCACCATAAAAACGATCATAGCGGCGGTTCCGGCCCTTGATCGTTCCTATAGGCAGCGGGAGGGGACATCCCCCCCCCTTCCGCCGCCATCCGGTGCTTCTCTGGGCTCTCCCATGCCATCGGGGGGCTGGAGAAAGAATCGTCTGGCGCCGGTGGTCACATGACGAGCATAGAGATGACTGGTGACCAGATGGTCACCAGTCATCTCTATGACCGTCGGAGGCCCGGGCGCGATGTGATGACGTCACGCCCGGGTTCCCAAAGGTAAACAAAGCCGCGATTGCGGCTGAAAGCATGAGATCGTGATTTATTTTTCCCGATCTCATGCTTTCCAGCCTGGAGGAGAGATGCAGGGTCTTATTGACCCCGCATCTCTCCATAAAGAGGACCTGTCACACACCATTCCTATTACAAGGGATGTTTACATTCCTTGTAATAGGAATAAAAGTGATCAAAAAAAATAATAATAATAATAATTAAAAAAATAAAAATTAAAACGCCCCTGTCCCCAATAGCTCGCGTTCAGAAGCGAACGCACACTTAAGTCCCGCCCACATATGTAAACGCCGTTCAAACCACATATGTGAGGTATCACCGTGTGCGTTGGAGCGCGTGCAACAATTCTAGCACTAGACCTCCTCTGGAACTTTAACCTGGTAGCCTGTAAAAATGTTTAAAACGTCGCCTATGGAGATTTTTAAGTACCAAAGTTTGGCACCATTCCATGAGTGTGCGCAATTTTAAAGCGTGACATGTTGGGTATCTATTTACTCAGCGTAACATAATCTTTCATATTTTACAAAAAAATTGGGCTAACTTTACTGTTTTGTTGTTTTTTTATTAATGAAACCTTTTTTTTTTTAAAAAAAAAAGGCGTTTGAAAAATTATTGCGCAAATACAGTGCAAGATAAAAAGTTGCAATGACCGACATTTTATTCCCTAGGGTGTCTGCTAAAAAAACATATATAATGTTTGGGGGTTCTGAGTAATTTTCTAGCAAAAGAATGATTATTTGTACAAGTAGGACAGAAGTGCCAGAATAGGCCCGGTATGGAAGTGGTATAAAAATCCCTGTATTGAAGTGGATAACTATCTTGCTTTGCATGCAATGCGTATCTCATATATTAGTTTCACCTTTTAAATTGCATTAGTGAAATAAATGAACTTTTGCACGATATTCAAATTTTTCGAGTTTCACCTGTACATGGGCACTTTTTTAGGGTGCTATATATTTGAAGACCACTTTTCCTGAGATTGTAGTTAATGTACAGTGGAACTTCGGATTGTGAGTAACATGGTTAACGAGCGTTTCGCAAAACAAGCTTTTTTTTTTCTTCTAAATCCTGACTCGGTTTGCGAGTGTCTCGTAAAACGAGCAGGATTCAAGCCTCTGCGGTGTGCAGTACCGCATTTGGCCAGAGATGCGGGGGTGCCAGTGACACTCTGAGCCGTTCGGAAATACTCGTCAACACTTGGAAATATATATTTCATTCCCAAGGGTTTCTGACTGCATCCGAACGGTCTGAGTATTTCCGAGTCTCTCCAGCACCCCCCCCACCTCTGGCCACCTGCGGTATTGCACGCAATAGAAGTCAATGCAGAATGAATTATCTTAGTTTCCATTGACTTCTATGGGGAAACTCGCTTTGATATGCGAGTGCTTTGGATTACAAGCATTCTCCTGGAACGGATTATACTCGTAATCCAAGGTTCGGCTGTAGATCTAAAGCCGAAGCTTATATATGTGTTATATATAGAGTAATGAATGGATGAAACCCCTGTCAGTTTTTGTTGTCTGTGGAAGATTTCCCTTAATTTCCTGTCTAAGTAACCAGGAATAAGGAAATATCTAAACAGTTATCATCTGAAAAATTTGCCCTCATTGGAAGATTTCCCCTCCTATTCTGGTTCCAGCAACAAGTCGAACTTGAGCAACTAAATCTCCCTCTCAGGGACACGGGCAACAACAAAAACATGACAGATGTTCTAATTATTTCCTTCTATAATTGTTTCTAGAGAAGCTTCCAAAGCGCTAACAGCAGCTGCTGTAGACATCACCAACGTAACATTTGTTGATCATTGAAATATATTCCAAGAAAATTCCACTGCTAATGAACACCTTTTTTATACTTTAGACCCCTTTCACACTGAGCCGCCCATAGCGTTGGCGGTAAACCGCCGCTATTTTTACCGCCGATGCTATGGGCGGATTTGCGGCGCATTTCGGCCACTAGCGGGGCAATTTTAACCCCTGCTAGCGACCGAGAAAGGGTTAAAACCGCCCGCAATGCGCTGCTGAAGCAGCGCATTGCAGGCGGTATAGCCGTGCTGTCCCATTGATTTCAATGGGCAGGAGCGGTGGAGGAGCGGTAAGCACACCGCACCTTCACCTCTCCTTTTTTTACCGTCCTTCCAGGGCAACGCTCCAGTGTGAAAGCACTCAGGTTTTCACACTGGAGACAATGGAGCAGCAGTTTAAGGGCGGATTGCAGGCGCTATTTTTAACGCAATAGCGCCTGCAATACGCTCCAGTGTGGGGGTCTAAAAGACCAAGAAATGCAGAAAAGAAACTAGTCTGCTTATAGTCTTAATGAAAAATTTAAACTATTGTTAATGTTAGGTTTTAACCACTTAAGGATTAGCCGCTGTCGTTTAATGACGGTACTTTGACGCTAAATACCGTTGTTATGGCAGCAGCTAGCTGCATTAACCCCGGTATTTTTAAAAACACCCGCCGGTCCTCTCAGATAAAAGTGGTCTCGGCGGCAGATTCGCCGCAAGATAACTTTTATCGGGGGGGCGGGAGAGGGGGCCCCCCTTTCCTGCCGCGCTCTGGTTGTCTCCGCCACTTACTGGAGCCGTCCGTAGCAGCAAGGACAATCACATCTGCTTCCCTCACAGCCTGGATGCCGAGTGAGGGAAAGATGGCCCCCACTCGGCTCCATAGCATTGGAGGGCGGAAGCGACGTCAAACGTCACTTCCGCCCAATGCTTTTAAAGGGAACTTTTTTTTTTCTTGTAAATAAAAATGGCGTTTAATTTTTTATTTATTTAATTTTTTTTTATTGCATTTTAGTGTAAATATGAGATCTAAGGTCTTTGACCCCAGATCTCACATTTAGGAGGGCCTGTCATGCTTTTTTTTTTTATATTGCAAGGGATGTTTACATTCCTTGTAATAGGAATAAAAGTGACCCCAAATTTTTTTTTTTAAAAGGACAGTGTACAAATAAAAAGTTAATAAATGAAAAAAAAAAAAGATTATTTTTTTTTTTTTTAAAGCGTCCCGCCCAGCTCGTGCGCAGAAGCGGACACATACGTAAGTCACGCCCGCATATGAAAATGGTGTTCAAACCACACGTGAGGTATCGCCACAATCGTTGGAGCAAAAGCAATAATTCTAGCACTAGACCTCCTCTGTAACTCAAAACTGGTCGCCAATGGAGATTTTGAAGTGCCAAAGTTTTCACGAGCGAGTGCAATTTTGAAGCGTGACATGTTGGGTATCAATTTACTCAGCGTAACATTATCTTTCACAATCTAGAAAAAGATTGGGCTAACTTTCAAACTTTTCTAAGTTCAAAAAAAGTGTAGCTTGTAAGACCTCTGTGCAAATACGGTGTGACATATAGTATTTCAACAACCACCATTTTATTCTCTAGGGTTTTAGAAAAAAAAATATAATGTTTGGGGGTTCTAAGTAATATCTAGCAAAAAAAAATGAATTTAACTTGTAAACAAATAATCTCAAAAAGAGGCTTGGTCCTTTTAAAGCGGAGTTCCATCCTAAAGTGGAACTTCTGCTCATCGGAACCCTCCCCCCCCCCCCTCCGGTGTCATATTTGTCACCTTTCAGGGGGGAAGGGGGTACAGATACCTGTCTAAGACAGGTATTTGCACCCACTTCCGGGAGTCCTCTCTGCGGGTATTCTGCAGGTAGTACGTCACTTCCCGCAGAATACCCATTGTGTTCTGGGAGACACTCTGCTCCCAGAACAAAACAGGGACCAGTGATAACGGCGCAGCGCGACTCACGCATGCGCCATAGGGAACTGGGCAGTGAAGCCGCAAGGCTTCACTGCCTGGTTCCCTCACCGAGGATGGCGGTGGGGGCAGCAGAGTGACGAGCGATTGCTCGTCTTCTGCTGCCAATGTTGCTGGACTCCAGGACAGGTAAGTGTCCTAATATTAAAAGTCAGCAGCTGCAGTATTTGTAGCTGCTGGCTTTTAATATATTTTTTTTTCAGAGGGGCTCCACTTTAAGTGGTAAAGTAGAAATGAAGGCAAATTTTATTGTTGCCATCTGTGCCACAACACTTGGGTAATTGGACAGGAGAGTAGTAGAGTACTTTGTTTACTTTTATCTTCAATAAACAACTCAAATTCATCAAGTGAGACTTTTTTATGTACATCAGGCGCTCCTCTCCAATCACCCAAGTGTTCACAGCGATAACGCCTCCATTGTCGTTATCAAAAACATAGCAGCCCTAGACTCCAACAGAGTCTAATCCTTACTACCTACAATTGGGATACAACCCATTGTCAGTAATTCCCTCTATACCCTCTACACAGTAACCTGCTACTAGGCAGCCTCGAGCGGCACCAGTCCAGCGCTGTCTTCCACTCCAACTTTATATCCGCAACAGGAAAACGAGATGAAATCTCTCCAAATTGAGGGAAATTCCTGCTAGTTACCACAGTCACCAGAACTGGTGTCCTAATTGGAAGATTTCTCCTCTATTCTGTTTATTAAATTTGGGAAATTTATTTCAATGATAACTTTCTTTCAGTTATTTACAATCACCAGGACAGAAAGAATGAAGCTCCATAACTGGGACACAGACAACAACAAAAAGGAAAGAAAATGCTTTTAACCCTTTTGCAGCCAGATCCGTTTTTTGCACACATTTTAAAAAATTATTTTAGGCCTGAAGATTACACAAAACCCACAAATAATTATATATTTTCTGAAAGCAGTTCAAGTAGTTCAAATTTTTTTATGCCACACGATATCGCCGCAAAATAAAGATACCCAACATGCCAAAACTAAAATTTTTGTGCGCCCATGATATTTTCTTTAGATGTTTCAAAAGCCCCTTATAGGTAGCAGTTTAGTGGTACGGAGGAGGTCTTGTGTTAGAATTATTCTCCCCACTCCGCCATGCGCGGCGATATGTAACGTGTATCGCAATCAATGGTTTCACGCGTAAGTGCCACGACACATGCGTTTACGTTCGTGAATGTGTGTATTGGGGGGGCGAGGAATTTTATGTGCTTGGGTGTAACTTTATTTTCATTACATAGGGAACAAAAAATCCCCTATGTGATGGTTTTTAGGTCAGCATGTCTTTTCTGGGCTCCACTAAATGTTTTGCAATGCAAAACATTTCCCGGCTGAGCTAGCCAGGGACGCCCAGAGCTTGACCCGGAAGTGACGTTGGACGTCCCTTTCCAGGTCACAAAAAGGGGAGGAGAGCAGACGTATATCTGCTCTTCTCCTTCCCCTCTACCCGCCGGCACCCGCCATGGAGCTCCCGGGCCCGCCGATGGGCAAGCGGAGCCCGGTAAGCATGGCGGGGGTGTGTAGTCTCACCTGACAGGCAGGAGTCTGCCTGTCAGTTTCTTACACAATCCCGGTGGCTACAGCCACCAGATTGTGTGTGTGATACACCCCCCCCCCCCCCCCCCCCCCGCTGTTAGGTCCGCACAACGTACGTCAGAAGTCACAAAACAGTAATGCAATGTCACAAGGCGTACCACATAACATTTAAACCGAGGGAAGCTAACACTGTTACAAGGTAGGGCAGAGAATTCAAGGTTTATACCAATCAAGCCATGGTTTACACATTTTCTCCAAAGCAGACAAAGTATGTGAATGGATTGCTGTGGATCTCTCGTATGAATAGAGTGAGTAGATTGCACAGCCTCTGACGGATTGGGAGCTAAATCTGTTTTCCAATTTCGTGTGATGGTTAATTTTGGCCAACAAAAGAAGATTAGCTTTTAATCAAACAGTAGTGTACAGGAAAACTATCAATTCCCAGGCTCAGGATAGCTAGACCAGGATTTGGGGCAGTCAAAATACCCCAAATTTCTGAAATAATTTTAAAGATTTTCTGCCAGAAGCTGCAAACATTTTTACAATACCAGAATAGGTGCATCAGGTTACTAGTAAGGCTGCACCCTCTCCAGCATAAGGATGAGCAATCGGGGTAGAATTTTGCCAATTTATAGGGTGTAAGGTACCATCTTACATTGATCTTGGGAGCCAGCTCCCAGTGAATAACACAATGAGTAATGCAATACGTTGAGCATATTGCTCGTAGCCACTGGGAGGTAGAGAAGAACATGTTAAGATCTGTCTCCCATTTGGTCATGGCGGTACTCTTATACTCTTAAAGGTGGACCTGGTATTTAGTAAATTATAAATTGGTGAAGGGCCCTTTTGCGGTTCTTTTCTAGAAGTTAGGAATTGCCAGACTTTGTGGTATAATATTACTGATGGTAAAGGGGAAGAGAGTAGGAACTGCCTAATGCGCACTAATGTGAAGTAAGATGTTTGGGGAAGGTGATATTTCCTTGTGAGTCTCTGGGTCATCTGGTTTACCATCGGTGAGGAGATTTTCTGTCCAATGAACCCCATAGTGTTCCCAATTGGGAATATGAAGATCTGGAGTCATTCCTTGGTTTTTAAAGAAAATACATGTGATGTTATTGTTGCTTTGTCTTTAGGTGTAACATATCTTTTTGTATGTTTTTTGTTCAGAATCATCTGATTCTTCATCAGTTGAAAGAAAAGCGAGAAGAATCAGTGTGACCTCAAATAAAAAACCTGAGCCCCCTGATATCCCTAATCCTGGTGCTGGGGATATTGGTATGTATACTGCTGCTTTTCTTTTCACCTAGCATTTATTTTTTTCAAAAAGATTTTATTAGTTTTTCATGAAATATTCAGAGAAATACATCAAACTGGGGTACAGATTCCATACACAATAAGCTCAACAGTAGCTAACAGGTTGCTAACATCAAGTGTGGGGCTAAAAGATCTGCAAAGCATTTATAGTATTGCGCTGAGAAGCCATCTGGTCCTGGACATTTGCCCAGTTTTGTAGCTTTCAGGGCTTTCGTCCATTCCTCGGAGGACAATGGGGCTTCTAATACAGTCCGATCGGGCTCCGACAGACCCCCCCGGGCTGTAAACGTTAAGAAAATCCTGTATCAATTGGGAGCGGGTCTCAACCGTCGCTGAACTCTGGTTCTGGGTCTCCCCTTTAAGATTGTAGAGTTTGCTATAAAAGCAATGGAATTTTCGTGCAATGTCTTCATTTTTGGAGTAGATCGTCCCCGCCGAGTCAGTCACATGGTGCACCGTGTGTGCTAGAGTACGTTTTTGCATAAATCTGGCTAATAGCTTGCCTGGTTTGTTCCCCTGTTCATAGAACACTTTGTGAGACAATATGTGTCTTCTTCGCGCCTTCTTATAGAGTTCTTCCAACAGCAAGGCTCGCGTGTCCGCTAATTCTGTAGCTATCTGAATAGCCTGGGAGCACTTGTGTTGGGCTTTCAGCTGAGATATTTTCTTAGAAAGGGACAGTATTAAAGCTTGGTGTTCTCTCTTTTTCCTAGATGCAATAGCAAGTAGATGTCCCTGTATAACGCACTTATGGGCCTCCCATTGTGTCATGGGAGACACCTCAGGTGTGTCATTGAGGGCCTGTCTGACACTCTCTAGATCCGTAGGGTCAGCAAGAGTGGAAGTGTCTAATCTCCAGGTCTTGAAGGATTCCATCTTCTGTGGGAATTGTAAGGTTAAGGTGATCGGGTGGTGATCGGAGAGGACCATATTTTCAATGGTCGCATCTGCTAGATATGTCCAGTCCGGTTGACGGATGAACAGATGGTCCAGCCTCGAATAGCGATTGTGAGGCGATGAAAAGAATGTGTAATCCCTCTCGCGGGGGTTGAGGGTACGCCATGTGTCGTGTAGTGTAAACAAAGCTAGTTGAAGCTTCACCTGTCTCAGTGCCGAAAAGGGGAAAGAGGAGGTGCCAGTAGAGGTATCTAAAAGCGGGTCCAGCGCCATGTTAAAGTCCCCTCCCAAGATCAATATGCCCTTCTGAAAGGAAGTGCGTTTCAGAAGGACCTCTCTCAGAAAGGACACCCTCTTAGAATTGGGACAGTATACATTCGCTAGAGTTACCAGTTTGTCTCTCCAAGTGCCCTTTAGAAAGAGAAATCTGCCCTCAGGGTCTGGCATCTGGTCTGTAAGGTGAAACATGAGTGACTTGGCCATCAAAATGGAGACCCCCTTTGTTTTGGAGTCAGCACAGGTCGCATGATAGGCGTCAGGGAAACGTTTATTAGAAAGTCGGGGGATAGACCCCGTTTTTAAAATGAGTCTCCTGGAGGAAAATAATTTGTGCTCCAACGATGAGCTTCCGCTAAGACACTGCTATGCTTTTCTGGTACATTGAGGCCCTTAGCATTCAAAGAATACACTTTAAGCGACACAGGAGCTGACATGTGCACTGTAGAAGACATGTGGGGCTGATGCTAGCGTGTGTGGATCGCACTCGATAGATGTAGACGGAGGGGATTCACAGGGCAGGGAGAAAGAAACAAATAATAAAAATTCAGAGAATGACAGAAAGGAAAGAAAGCAGGGGTGCGACTAACACTTATGTAAGCCCTGCAGATGTTTCCAAAAATGGATGGAAATCTTTACCTGTGTACGATGTGTACCACCAACTCAGGTTTAGTGTGAGATATACCGGGGGTGAGTGTAGTCCAGCTACCCCACCTATTTAGAAAGAATCAAGGGGTATAGGGATAGGGAAAACCGGTAACTTTTAAAGGGGAACCTGCCTCCTTGAGGTGGAGAAGAGGTCTAACACTAGAGAAGAAACCTGTACATCTACCACCCAGAGAGAAGTTTTACAACTATGGGACAATACCGAACTAACTAAGGACCCGTTGAATTCCTAGTCAGGCCTGTCTAAGCTGGGTGACCCCGTTCCCATCTAGGGGCCCCCCTATTTCTCTATTGCATTTCCAGTGTCTAAGCAGGGGAAAAAGTAACCTAGCATTTATTAAAGTGGAAATTAGGTCCTGTTGGATCACTTCAGGCTGGCCACTTTTGCAGTTAGTTTTGTGAAACATAAAAAATTAACTGCCTATACTGTTCAAAATCCACTAATACACTGTCTCACCCTGCTCTGCACATGCTCAGTTTCTCTGTTTTTTGGCACTGTGCTGAAAATGTTGAGGCTGTTCTGCTGACAGCCTAAAGGTTTACTGCTGTTCAGGGGCTCTGGGCTTTAGCAAAACGGCAGCCTCCAGCAAGAAAAAAACGTAACAACGCTGGAGGCAGTTTACAGCATACACTAATTTTGGTTATTGGCATAATTAATAATGTGGAATGTATTTTTATTAAGTTGTTATGGGTAAAGTTTCACTTTAAGGAAAAAAACGTAATCCGTTTCAATACACACCAGCGCAACAGGGCAAATGAGAGTAGTGAACTTATGATGTATAAAGTATAATGAAATGCTCTTTCTGCTGACAATATGTTCTGTCTTCACCAGCTATGAACATTCAGCCAAATATTGGACCATGCTAACATGATTCAGTTGCTGGGGCCTATAACTGTGATACCTAACCTGATGTTACTTTGTCAGCCATACATACCTTCATATGAAAATCCTTCTGTTTTTACCTTATCCTGAGGGTTTTTGACAACTTCCGGATCTATCGCAGAAGAAGTTGGGATGTGTCACACCAGGCAGGGTTTTTCTAGTTTTATAGCTTTAGAAATCATCTTCCCACTTAAAGGGTAACTCCACTTTCATGGGGGAAAAAATGGCAAATAAACAGCAAATATAGCGTATACAATTGCGACACAAATATTGTAATTCAACCTTTCCTTTTCAATCTGCAGCGCTGTAAATTTCTGTAAAATGCAATGCAACATGGCTACCTGGAGGTGTTCTGTTCACAGAATGTATAAAGAACGTCCCCCAGAAACATAATTTCCTGCTTGTGTGATTGGCTCACTTATTTTCCCAGAAATCTGCCCTAAGATACAAATCCGATTTCAGGCATCCTCTACAACACGACGCGATACTCCCAATATAAAATCACATCTAAAGGGATGCAGGCCCAGCAGCTTTCCTCATTAGTGCCCTGCAGGTGCAGCAGCTGACTGAGAATTCTGAAACCACTCCCATTAGACTCACGTTCCCACATGGACACACACAAATACACAGGGATTTCTTTAGAAAACAAAAGGTAGGAATCTGCAGCAATGCTTGTTAAAATCCTTGTAATGTACATAGATTACCCAGAGGGGAATGCTTTTTTTCTTTTTTCTCAACAAAAGTTGAGAAAAAAACTCTTAAAGTGGAGATCCACCCTAAATTTACACTTATGCTAATCGGAACCCTCCCCCCCTCCGGTGTCACAATTGACACCTTTCAGGGGGGAGGGGGGTGAAGATACCTGTCTAAGACAGGTATTTTCACCCACATCCGGGAGTCCTCTCTCCGGGAATCTGCGGGAGTGACGTCACTTCCCGTAGTGTTCTGGGAGACACTCGGCTCCCAGAACACAGGAGAACGAATCAGAACGGCGCAGCGCGACTCGCGCATGCGCCGTAGGGAACCGGGCATGCAGCGGCAGGGCTTCACTTCCTGGTTCCCTCAGCGAGGATGGCGGAGGGAGCAGCAGAGTGACGAGCGATCGCTCGTCCTCTGCTGCGGACGTCGCTGGACTCCAGGACAGGTAAGTGTCCAAATATTAAAAGCCAGCAGCTGCTGTAGCTGCTGGCTTTTAATATTTTTTTTTCCCGGCGGAGCTCCGCTTTAAGCCCTGGACCATTATGCAGCTTAAAGACCAGAGGTGTTTTCAGAATTTGGCACTGCGCTGCTTTAACTGGAAATTGTGCGGACGTGCAATGTTGTACTCAAACGAAATTTGCGTCCTTTTCTTCCCACAAATTGAGCTTTCTTTTAATGGTAATTGATTGCCTCTGTGATTATTTTTTTTTGCGATATAAACAGAAAAAGACTGAGAATTTTGAAAAAAAAATGATATGTTCTACTTTTTGTTATAAGAAAAATCGAATAAACTCAATTTTAGTCATACATTTAGGCCAAAATTTATTCAGCCACATGTCTTTAGTAAAAAAAATGTCAATAAGCGTATATTTATTGGTTTGCGCAAAAGTTATAGCGTCTACAAACTAGGGTACATTTTCTGAAATTTACACCGCTTTTAATTTATGACTGCCTATCTCATTTCTTGAGGTGCTAAAATGGCAGGGCGGTACAAAACCCCCCTAAATGACACCATTTTGGAAAGAAGACACCCCAAGGAAATTGCTGAGAGGCATGTTGAGCCCATTGAAAATATAATTTTTTTTTTTTGTCTCAAGTGATTGAATGATGACTAAAAAAAAAAAAAATTACAAAAAGTTGTCACTAAATGATATATTGCTCACACATGCCATGGTTATATGTGGAATTGCACCCCAAAATAAATTTTGCTGCTTCTCTTGAGTATGGGAATACCACATGTGTGGGACTTTTTAGGAGCCTAGCCGCGTACGGGCCCCCGAAAACCAAGCACCGCCTTCAGGATTTCTAAGGGCGCAAATTTTTGATTTCACTCCTCACGACCTATCACAGTTTTGAAGGCCATAAAATGCCAAAATAGCACAAAACCCCCCCAAATGACCCCATTTTGGAAAGTAGACACCCGAAGCTATTTGCTGAGAGGCATGGTGAGTATTTTACAGCTCTCATTTGTTTTTGAAAATGAAGAAAGAAAATAATTTTTTTTTTTTCAATTTTCAAAACTTTGTGACAAAAATCAAGATCTGCAAAATACTCACCATACCTCTCAGCAAATAGCTTGGGGTGTCTACTTTCCAAAATGGGGTCATTTGGGGGGGTTTTGTGCCATCTGGGCATTCCATGGCCTCCGAAACTGTGATAGGCAGTCAGGAGTGAAATCCAAAATTTACACCCTTAGAAAGCCTGAAGGCGGTGCTTGATTTTTGGGGTTCCATATGCGGCTAGGCTCCCAAAAAGTCTCACACGTGGTATCCCCGTACTCAGGAGAAGCAACAGAATGTATTTTGGGGTGTAATTCCACATATGCCCATGGCATGTTTGAGCAATATATCATTTAGTGACAACTTTGTGCAAAAAAAAAAAAATTAATTGTCTTTTTTCCGCAACTTGTGTCAACATATAAAATATTCCATGGACTCGACATGCCTCTCAGTATATAGCTTGGGGTGTCTACTTTCCAAAATGGGGTCATTTGGGGGGGTTTTGAACTGTCCTGGCATTTTATACACAACATTAGGAAGCTTACATCCACTCTTCTAACCACTTGAAGACAAAGCCCTTTCTGACACTTTTTGTTTACATGAAAACATTTTTTTTTTTTGCAAGAAAATTATGTTGAACCCCCAAACATTTATATATATTTTTTTAAAGCAAAGGCCCTACAGATTAAAATGGTGGGTGTTGCATTTTTTTTTCCACACAGTATTTGCGCAGCGATTTTTCAAACGCATTTTTGGGGGAAAAAATACACTTTTTTAATTTTAATGCACTAAAACACACTATATTGCCCAAATGTTTGATGAACTAAAAAATATGATCTTAGGCCTAGTACATAGATACCAAACACGACATGCTTTAAAATTTCGCACAAACGCGCAGTGGCGACAAACTACATACATTTTTAAAAGCCTTTACAGGTTACCATGTTAGATTTACAGAGGAGGTCTACTGCTAAAATGACTGCCCTCGATCTGACCTTCGCGGTGATACCTCACATGCATGATGCAATTGCTGTGTACATATGACGCCAGACCGATGCTTGCGTTCGCCATTGCGCAAGAGCAGGGCGGGACAGGGGTGCTTTTTTTTTTTTATTATTTTTTTTTTATTATTAATTTTGCTTTTTTTTTTTAAACTGTTCCTTCCATATTTTTTTTATTTTTATCATTTTTATTGTTATCTCAGGGAATGTAAATATCCCCTATGATGGCAATAGGTAGTGACAGGTACTCTTTTTAAAAAAAACTGGGGTCTATTGGACCCTAGATCTTTCCTCTGCCCTCAAAGCATCTGACCACACCAAGATCGGTGTGATAAAATGCTTTCCCAATTTCCCAATGGCGCTTTTTATATTGGGGGGGGGGGGGACATTCCCTCCCACTGCTTGTAAAAGCAGTCCAGAGGCTAATTAGCCGGCTGAAAAGAATGATACCAAGATGATACCTAAACCCGCAGGCATCAATCTGGTATAACCATTCAAAGTCCAGCAACATACCAGTACGCTGCTGGTCCTTGTTGGACATGTATTGTAATCTTTTTTTTCATGCAGCCTGTTGGCTGAACGAAAAAAAGAGATTGATCAGTGGGTATGCCCACCATTAGAATACCTCCCTTCATCCACCCACTTCTAATGATGGGCACACATGCACCATTTATATATGCCGAAGCATGGGGGCATCCTCCCGCAAAAGTTATGCCACACACACATGGTTGGACTTTTCCACGGGCAAGCCTCCGTCGGAATTTTGTCCGTATGTACGCGGCATTAGGAGCAAAATCGCTCCTCCGCCCCTGCTGCCCCCATGCTTCGGCATATATGCTCTTTTTTTTTTATTATATATTTTTTTTAACTGTGGTGGTGAAATCACCTCCTACAGCACTGGAGTCGCAGGGATCAGGCCTGTCTCTGCGAACGCTGCAGTTATGTGTGTTGTGTTTTGTAAGTGACAGTGATCGATCGATACTGCACTTGGGTGGCCTGGGCTGGATGGAGGGGCAAAACACAGGTGCTAGCAGGTATCTGGGCTGATCCCGCTAACACTGCGTTTTTGGGAACCCTAAACCGCTGGGGACGCTAGTATAGATCTGATCAGATACTATACCACTAAGGGAGGTGTATGCTTCACGCGCGGGTGTTAGCGTTACTGGCACTAACCTGACGCTGCCTGGGGCGACGCAGACCCTCTCTGACGCTAAAACCTAATTGATATCACCCGCCAGGCGATCAGGGGGTTAAACCTTTATTGGGTTATATATACGGCGGGTGCCCTGACACTATAAAAAGCAAACTAACTAACCAGCATCACCCTTATATGGTGATCACTGGTGAAAGGGTTAACTAGGGGCAATCAGGGGGTTAAACCTTTATTAGGTAATATATGGGGGTACCTGACGCTATATAAAAACCTGACGGGGAGCCTAAATAACAAAATAACTAACTGGCTAACCAGTGTCACCAGTAACACTTATACGGTGATCACTGGTGAAAGGGTTAACTAGGGGCAATTAGGGGGTTAAAACCTTTATTAGATAATATATGGGGGTACCTGACGCTATAAAAACCTGCAGCGAACCTAAAAAAATAAATAACTGGCTACCTATCGGCACCAGCATGACTAATACAGCGATCAGAAAAACGATCGCTTGGTGACACTGGCAAAAGGGGGTGAAAGGGTTACCTGGGGGGTGATCAAGGGGTTAAACCTTTATTAGGTAATATATAGGGGTACCTGCCGCTAAAAAAAACTGCGGCGAACCTATAAAAAATAACTGGCTACCTATCGGCATCACCGACACTAATACAGCGATCAGAAAAACGATTGCTTAGTGACAGCGGTGCTAGGGGGTGAAAGGGTTACCTGGGGGGCGATCAAGGGGTTAAACCTTTATTAGGGGGGGGTTAGAGGGCTATACTGGACCTAAAACACTCTGCCCTGACACTTTTACAGTCACAAATGTCACTGATTGCAGTGATCAGTAAATAAATGACACTGTGATCGGGGGCTGGGGGGGTGATCATGTTCCTATGTGTGCTGTTCAGTGCACTAACCTTGATGTCTTCTCTCAACGGCGCTCGGTATATGTGAGCGCCACATGAGAGATGACATCACTTCCTCCTGCCTGTGTAAACATTACACAGGCAGAGGAAGATTCTCATTCGCCGGGAGCGATCGTGAGGGGGTGGCCGGAAACGAATGGCCGTCCCCTCATCACGGATCGCTCCCGGAACGATGCCGACCGCTCACTGTATAGAAGGGGGGTCCGATGGGATCCCCCAACTATACGAAGGCAGGCACGTACAGGTACGTGATTGTGCCTGTCCGTGCCATTCTGCCGACGTGTATATATACAGTGAGCGGTCGTTAAGTGGTTAAGGATCATTTTCCATTCTTAGGTGATGGATTTGGAACCTTTTTTTATTTTTTTATTTTTTTGCTGTCTGCTTTTATAGCTCATCTATTTAACCCTTTCGCTGTGAAAGCAAGGCACCAAACCTCTTGGCCTTTGGGTTAAAACACGCCGTGGCTTGGGGATCTAATTTTTTCCCACTATTTTTGGGAAATTAAGAAATCTGCTGGTATTTTAGGGAGTTTAAACACGGAGCTTTGTAATGGTGCACTAGATACATTATTGTACAGGTCATACACAGGGTTAATGCACAAGTCACATAAAAAGAAAGGTTTGTGATAGATGTGTAGGGGAGGTGGGGATGAAGGGGTTAAAAAATGATCTCATATTCAGTAGAAATTAATAAATGGATCACCAGCTTCCACTGCAGGCCCATCTATTCATATCCCATTCAACTGCAGGCCCATCTATTCATATCCCATTCATAATTGACTAGGATCAAAAATGTAAACTGTAGCACATGATCATTGTGATTTGCTATAACAGCCATCACAAGGTACTAAACTCTAGATGGCTTGGTACACTAGACTGGAATGTCTAATGATGGCTCAGCACACAGCAATTAGACTCGAAATCGTCTGAAGGTATTTTCTCCATCCACATTTATAAATGGTGCTGAGAAAATAACAGCTCGCCATTTATATGTTAGTAGAAGATTGAACTCGGCTGTGTATATCTGAAACTTCTAAGAAACTTTTCATGGGACATCGAATTTGGACAATCCACATAACAATGCATTATGGGAAAGTGACAGGAACAAAGCTGTTGCTGAAAATACCCATATCAGATCTCATTTGAAGCTTGCCAGAAAACTGGGAGTCAACATGAAAATGCAAAAGGTTTACTAGTCTTAAAGATCAATATTGAAGTTCATTGCCTTCACGCAAAATGTGCGACATAAAGCCAACACTCTTTCACACTCTGCTGGCCGTTTATGAAGCAGTGGAAAATACCCACTGCTGAGTTCTCCGGCATTCATAGTGGAGATCGTTCTCCTCTGGATGCCTGTTTATGAAGCAGTGTGGATCGCTTCTCCTTTTGTGCGATCTACAAATACTTCGAACAATATTGCACGCCCCCTGGTTCTGGAATCTCATGAGACATAGCGCGATTACAGTACCAGAAATTCACGGAAACACTCGGTGTCGGTTTTTTTTTTTTTTTTTAAGCAGTAATAAATTATTGCTGCTCAGTACACACATTCTCAGAGGAGACTGCCCACCTAAGTTATAGTTATGTATGTGTGTATATGTGTGTGTGTATATATATTGTGAGGGGGTTAGCTCGGCAGCGGGTGTGTGTGACCCCCGGGATGGGCTCCCCACACAAAAACAGGCCCAGCAAACGGAGGTTGTGGTTTTCAAAATCAAAAAGGTGCGGTTTATTTTCTATTTACAGTGACAAAACACAGCAAAGCAAAAGAAACATAAACAAAATAAATCCTGGTCAACTTGACCTCTGACTAAACATACAGGTTTCCTAACTAACAACTGGGATCAGCCTAGTGCTGTCCTAGTCCCTAAGTCCCTGGTTTTAAATGTCCAAGCAAATAGCCACACAGGCTCTGTCTCACCGCACAGGGGTTCACTCTCCCTAGACAGTCCACACAGGTCTGGGTCCAGGCATGAGCTAACATCTAATGAAGCTGGGAGTTCTTATAGAGGCCTAAATGAGCTGACAAGCTTCAGCTGGTCTCATCAACTCCCTGTCTGCACGACGCCCCACACTCTCCCTAGAGGTATGAGTCATCCATGAGCCCACTAGCCCCAGCTGGGCTTATACAACTCTCCACCTAGTTGTATAAGTCGGCGTAAAGCCTGAATCTGGGCGAAATATATCTACCCCCCTGGATGCAACCAGGTGACTTTACCTTCCTGCTGTCACATACCCCCCCCTCTTGTTTTAACCTCGGGGTTGGAACACCAGCAATCAGGCATTCATGTACTCGAGACAAAGCATCCACATTCCCCATTTGAACGCCAGGGCGATGCTTTACTGTGAAGTTGAATTCCTGGAGGGCCAGGAACCACCTATTCACTCTTCTATTTGTTTCCTTGTTTTGAGCCATCCACTTTAACGGAGCGTGATCCGTAACCAAGTCAAAGTGCCTACCTAGCAGGTAGTACCGAAGGGAATCTAGAGCCCACTTCACCGCTAAACACTCCTTTTCAACGGTGGCGTAATTTACCTCATGGGACTTCAACTTCCTGCTGAGGTAAATGACTGGGTGCTCTTCCCCGTTCCAGACCTGGGACAATACTGCTCCTAACCCCACATCTGACGCATCACTTTGTACGACAAAGTCTTTAGAGAAGTCGGGTGAGTACAACACTGGCTGGCTACATAAGGCTTGTTTCAAGAATTGGAATGCTGCCTCAGCCTCGGGGGTCCATTTAATCATGACCGACCCTTTCCCCTTCGTCAGGTTGGTTAGGGGCACAGCCTTAGAAGCAAAGTGGGGAATGAATCGCCGATAATACCCAGCGATTCCCAGAAAGGCTCGTACCTGCTTCTTGCTGTTGGGACGTGGCCAACTCTGGATGGCCTCGACTTTGTTGAGTTGGGGTTTTATTACTCCCCTCCCAATGGTGTACCCAAGATATTTGGCCTCTTCCTGCCCAATGGTACACTTCTTGGGGTTAGCCGTAAACCCCGCTTCCCGAACAGAGTCCAGGACTGCTTGCACTTTTGGCAGATGTGAGGCCCAATCTGTGCTATGGACAATTACGTCATCCAGGTAAGCCGCAGCATACTTCCGATGGGGCCTCAGCATCTGGTCCATTTTCCGCTGGAATGTGGCCGGCGCATTCTGTAACCCGAACGGCATTCTTTTATATTGGAACGCCCCGTCTGGGGTTACAAATGCGGTTTTCTCTTTGGCCGACTTGGCCAGGGGGATTTGCCAATACCCTTTTGTGAGGTCAAGAGTCGTCATGTATCGGGCTGTTCCCAGCCGGTCGATCAACTCATCTATACGTGGCATGGGGTAGGTGTCAAATTTTGTAACTTTGTTCAACTGACGAAAATCGTTACAAAATCGCCAGCTCCCATCCGGTTTAGGCACCAACACAATGGGACTAGACCAATCACTTTGGGACTCCTCTATCACCCCTAAGTTCAGCATTTTCTGTACTTCCTCCCGTATTGCCTCCCGTCGGGCCTCTGGGATCCGATAGGGTTTTAACTTCACCCTTTCACCGGGCGGGGTAATGATGTCATGCTCTACCCCAGATGTTTGTCCCGGCAGCTCAGAGAATACCTCCTTGTTGCGAAGCACAAACTCCTTAACCTCCTGTTGTTGGGGTTGTGACAAGGTGGCTGCTATTCCAACCTCAGGAATCACGCAACCAGTTTGAGCTGGTGACCAAGTGTCTGCGACTAGGAACTCTCTATCCCTCCAGGCTTTCAACAGATTAACGTGATAGATCTGTTCGGGCTTTCGCCTTCCTGGTTGTCTGACCTTGTAATTCACTTCGCTCACTTTTTCCACTATCTCGTAGGGGCCTTGCCATTTGGCAAGGAATTTACTTTCAACCGTAGGGACAAGTACCAGTATCCTATCCCCCGGGGAAAAGGTACGGGTCTTGGCTCCACGGTTGTACACTCTCTGCTGTGCTAACTGCGCTTGGGCCAAATGTTCCTTCACGATGGGCATTACCTGTGCAATTCGGTCTTGCATCAGGGCGACATGCTCAATCACACTCCTGTGGGGAGAACTCTCACTTTCCCAAGTTTCCTTGGCAATATCCAACAGCCCTCTTGGGTGTCTCCCATACAGTAACTCAAAGGGGGAGAATCCCGTAGAGGATTGGGGCACCTCCCTAATAGCAAACATCAGATAAGGAAGTAGACAGTCCCAATCCTTTCCATCTCTATCCACCACTTTCTTCAACATTTGTTTTAGGGTTTTGTTGAATCTTTCAACCAGCCCATCGGTTTGGGGGTGATACACAGATGTACGTAATTGCGTCACTTTGAACAATTTACACAGCTCCTTCATAACCCGGGACATAAAGGGTGTACCTTGGTCCGTAAGCAGTTCTTTACAAATACCCACCCGGCTAAACACAAGAGATAGCTCTTTGGCTATGGTTTTGGCCGAGGTATTTCGGAGAGGGATCGCTTCTGGATAACGGGTGGCATAGTCCATTATAACTAATATGTACTGGTGCCCCCTAGCGGACTTGATTATAGGACCTACCAAATCCATGGCGATCCTCTCAAACGGGACCTCAATGATGGGTAGAGGGACCAGCGGGCTACGGAAATGTGGCATCGGGGCCGACCTCTGACACACAGGGCAGGAGGAACAATAATTTTCTATGTCCTTCATCACCCCCGGCCAATAGAATCTCTGTAATACCCTCTCTCGGGTTTTCTCTGTCCCCAGATGACCTCCAAGAGTGTGCCCATGGGCCAACTCCAACACCAACTTCCTGTAAGGTTTGGGCACCACAAGCTGCTCAACGGTTTCTTCTGCCCTTTTTGCCACCCGATACAGTAGGTCCTTCTCTACGCTGAAGTATGGGTAAGTGCAGGTATTATCTGGGTTCACTAACTCGCCATCTATTTTCACTACGTTTTCCCGTGCCTTTATTAGGGCGGGGTCTTTCAACTGTTCTGTGGCAAAGTTTTCCCTGTGAACCTCAAGATCAGAAAACTCCACAGACGGTAGGTTTTCGTCTGAGGAGGTGGGCTCCTCTCCAGTTTCTTGAGTCTCCCCTGCCAATACTGATAAGGGAAATTCCGGAGAGTCCTCACCACTCTCAGGGGAGTTCTGGCTATCACATTCCTGGTACATAGGGGCACCAGTGGGGGGCTCAGGATCATCCCACAGTTCCCAGAACTTCGGAAAATCCCTTCCCACAATGGCGTCATGCGGTAACTGAGATACTAAGCCCACTGGATGAAAGAGGGTACCTTTGGGGGTCTCGAAACACACTGTAGTCACTGGATACTCTCGGGTGTCCCCATGCACACAAATAACAGCTACCTTGCTATTCCCAGAGACCTCTGTTTTAACTAACTCAGCCTTTATCAGGGTCACAAGGCTACCTGAATCCAGCAATACCACAACATTTCTACCATTAACACACATTTTGCATAAATGTTTCTCAGTTCCTCGAATGGCAGTGCATGCAACTGTCGCACACAGCGACTGACGTCTGCCCGTCAGAAAGTCACACTGCATGGGTTCCTCCACAACCGGGCAATTGGCTGCAATATGTCCCGCTTGCCGGCAGCGGTAGCAAACGATCCTTCTTGCCGCCTCTTGAGCCGCTGATTTCCCAGGCTGTTCTCGCCAAACTTGGGGTAGAGCTCCCACCCTCTCACTCTCTCCACCCTCACCCCTTGGAATCCTCTTATCCGCCCCTGGGGATGGTCTGGTCTTAGGGTGGAAAGTCCGAGTGTCTCTGGAAGAGGCCGTCAGATTCTCTGTAGCCAAGTATTTCTCCACACGATCCACAAGACCATCGGCCGTCTCTGGGTCTCCATGGCTTACCCACTTTTGGATGGCAGTAGGAAGAGCTCTCAAAAACCGATCCATTACAACACGTTCCACAATCTTTGGTGCGGACAAAGTCTCTGGCTGTAGCCACTTTCTGCTCAGGTGAATGAGATCATACATTTGAGACCTGGGGGGTTTTCCAAGCTGGAAAGTCCAGTTATGCACACGCTGAGCCCGGACAGCCAGGGTGACACCCAGCCTTGCCAATATTTCAGCTTTTAGCATCACATAGTCTTTTGCTTGGTTAGGCTCTAGGTCATAGTAAGCTTTCTGCGATTCACCAGTTAACAGAGGAGCCACCAGTCCAGCCCACTGCTCCTCAGGCCACTTTTCTCTTTCAGCGGTCCTTTCAAATGTGGTCAAAAATACCTCTGGATCATCCTCTCCAGTCATTTTTGTCAATAAACGACTCACCCCAAAGGACGCGGTATTAGTGGGACGGCTTTCCTCACTGGTCTGCGGACGTTGCTGCATT